>JASAND010022237.1:0-28477 GCA_030248195.1 Trissonchulus latispiculum
ATTACAGTCATTATGTAAGGGAAATAAAAATTCGCGCATAACTAAAAACGATTTCAGCTAAACACTACTGTTGTGGTGAAATTTTGCGCTGTTTTCTCCTGTGCATTCGAACTGTTGACCCTGTATAGCAGTTAATTTTGAGCAACTAAATGTGCTAACTAATACTATTACTTTCAGTTAAGAGTCCACGTGAGGCCCGTTGCACAATATCTATATCTACATTGTAGTGTATTTGTACCAATTGAGTTGCATAAAGATTTCTACAATTTTATGTAGCTAGTTTCCCCACAATGTTACACTTTCTTGTAAATGTATGCTTTGCTTGCATAAAATATTGATGTTTAAAGTATATTCTACATTTCCAATGGAATACAGGTCAATTTCCTACATAGGGTTCGGAAAACATGCTACCACGCTAGAAGTTAGTGTCTTCTATCGAACGTCCTTGTGGTGTTTTGAGTAGCAAAGCGGATCCTTCGTCGGACGACTCTGCGCTAAAAACTTCGCGAACTTCTGCTCTACTATCTTCTCTCTAAAAGACCACGTTTCAGCTACAGGCATTCCCTCCATGGCATGCGATGAGGGACCAATAATATGTATCACTAAGTTATCTAATCACTAAGTTATCAGCTCTCTTCCTCTGGAAAAGTGTTTTTATTCCGCCGGAGGCGGAATCTTTGTAATGACTGAACCCTGAACGCTATGTAAAAGTGTCCCAGCTGCTTCGCTGTTCCCTATGTTTAACACACGTTCTTAGTAGTCAAAGTTTTTCTGACAGTGGGGGCTTGGGAAGAAATACTGATTTGCTTAATTTAAGTGTTCATGTCCGTTAGCTAGGCTTGTTGAAATTTGGTCATTGTTACTCAACCGGAACTTAACTAGAATTTTAATGAAAAATAGTGTTGTCCATTGGCCGGTGCGGCCAATGGCTGGCCAATGGCCGGCCATTGGCCGGCCAAGCCATTGGCCGTTGGCCGAGAAAATCTCGGCCAGTTGGCTTGGCCGGCCAACGGCCAATGGCCAACGGCCAATTGGCTGGCCGTTGGCCGTTGGCTGTCCAATGGCCGAGTGCTGGCCAAGCTCAAATTTACAGATTTTGTGCCTTAACTGAGTTGAAAAATTTAATTTTGTTGCATAATATCGTAAACATGTTGCTGTATAAACGTTACATTAAATACAGTACTACCGATTTTCACTTAGATGTTGACAATTTTTATCGTTATTAGCGTTATTTCACAATTAAATTTGCTAATTGCATGCTAAAATGTGCTAACAACGTAGTTTTTAAATTTGTTTGGCGGTGAACGTCTCATCACTTTATTGCGGTCCTCCAGCAAAATTGAAACAGAGTTATCGCGGGTTGGAGCTAAATGTTTGGAAAAACTATTTTACAAATATTGTAAATTGTAAATTGTACCATTGAAATAAAGTTTAATTAAGTTGACGCCTTATTAAGCACGGTAGACGAATAAAAATAGTGAATTTCAGCTCGCCAACGTTGACAAATAGCTAAAGAACGGCCAATAGCTTACGGCCAAGAAACAGCCATCGGCCAACGAGCGGAAAACGGCCAACCAGTTGGCCGTTGGCCATTGCCAACGGCCAACGGCCAATTGGACGGCCAACTTCAAACTCCGGCCAAGCCAAGCCAAGCCAACCATGACAATTTTCGGCCAATCCCAACACTAATGAAACAACGGAACATAGGGGATCCTATTTCAGTTTCCAGAAACATTTTTAATGTTCCCCCCTTTGGTGACTTTGCAAATACAGCAGTAAGTGTCTTTATAGTAAAATATGCAAATTAAGTTATCTGTTAACATCACTAGCACTGTGCGAACTGCTATGAGAGCAGTTGGATTCTACTTGGATTGGATGAAACTCATAAAGCAGTGCCATGTATTCTCGATATTCTGCGAAATCTCTACTTTTTTTACTTTTTCTTGCTGCGCCTCAGCGCAGCAGGTCTCTTATGTTTGCTCTGCCATCCCGCTTCCAGGCATTTACGTGCAAAACATAAGAAATTACATGAATGCATGTAAAACAATGCTTTAAGATGGCAGAGCATGATTTGCACGTAAGATTCTATTTTGAAATTCTTCATTAACGATGACTCATAAAGTAAACAGGAATCAGAAATGGAACAAATTCTATCAGAATATTCCGGTTTCTTTTGAATTGACAGGGAAATTTCTCTGACTGCTTTTTGCAGAAAGTGGCTTATCGTTTTGCAGATTATGAGATCATGTTAAAGGAATAGCTTTAGATTTATACTTCCGTTGCACTTATTACTTACTTTATTGCAAAGTCTGCAATTCTCTTTCACTGCAACGAATACACAGGAACCGGTAAATTAAAAGAAGACGGTATCCAATAATTTTCCTTATTGCAGCAACCTCACCTTCAAGATTAGCATCCGCTGCGCAGCAGGTCTACAGTTTATAAAACTGTAACTCAGTAAACATTTAACCTTTTGCATGCAATATTGCTTGTTCAAATTAATGAGACAGGCTCCAGATGGTAAGAAAATTGACCGAAAATAGGATTTTGAAAGTCTCTTACAATTTCCAGCTTCATTTGGATTTTCGCACTGCAATTCATGATATCCAATTTTGATTCTGATACAGAAAAGAAAATCGCTAAATGGTAATTTGTTTTTGCGTAGAGAAAACTGATACCGCACTGACCTCCAAAACAGTTTCCGCAAGACAAGTAAAACTTGACATAACGAACCAGAACATGTTTAGCCTATGTTGTCAGCCTTTACACCTGAAATTGAATAGAAAAACTTAAATATATAAATAAGATAACGATTATGCATATTGTATTCATGTCAGCATGGACGAAGAGTTTTCTGACAGCTCCGATTGAGAGAGCTTGCCAAGAACTTTCCGAGAACGAACCAACTTTAATCTCGAAAGGATTGATGACTTTCTAGAACGGTTTTGTTTGCGAAGAAATACAGTTGAGCAAATTTTACTCTGAATTGGTGTCCTGCTTCCCCACCCCACCAAACGAAATTACGCTTTATCTTTTAAGAGAGCCACCGTATAACTGTATGACGAACTATTCGACGAAACGGTTAATATGGCCGATGCTTATGCCGATCGAACTGCTATTGCGGCTCAGCTTTACCGAATCGCCAATATGCCATCAGTTTGTGGCATGGTCGATGGAACCTTGATTAAAATAAACGCCCCAGCCTACCTGAAGAGCAGTATTTAGACAGGCAATTAAACGTTAGCTATCCTACCATGGTATTTCTTCGTATATGGTTGCAGATATTTGGCATCAACAGCTAGTCCGAACTTCACTCATTGTGCCTAGACACTGTCGAAGACATAAATTCAAGCATTCTCCAGTTCTTCAGCAGTTTGTGTAGCAGAAAATTTGCTGAATGCTTTTCCTTAATTAAATTTAAGTTTAATGAGCTCCTGGTACCGGTACGGTAAGCGCAATATGCAAATGAATGTGTGTTTATTCTCATCTGACATGTGTGTAGCTTTGAACTATGGGAAACTGTAGTAAAGCTACATTTTTGTGCAGATTTAGGTGAGTGACTACACAATTTTATGAAACTAAAAATGATGATGTAGATGCAGCTACATTCACTGTAGATAAGTATACTTTTCCCATGTCAAGATAAAAGTTAGAACCCCCAGAACCCCCATCAGAAAAAAGGAGGTTCTCAAATTTTTTTCATGCGTTTGCATCCAGGACTTTGGTGTATATGTGACTACGTTGCGCATCCTTTCCTTCAGCAGGTAATTCAGCAGACATGATATGTTTGCAACAAGTATACTTTGTGGCACGGTTTTTAGTGCATTCACAGATATGTACGTTCATCGTGCGGGAAGCTCCGAGTGTGCGACACGAGTGCGCGAAGCGCACGAGTGTCGCGCACGAGGGCTTCCCGCCCGATGAATTTGCAATACTGCGAATGCAAAACCGTGCTACAAAGTACTTGTATAACGAATAAGGCACGAAACCTTCACCACCACGGTTAAAACTTTTAAAAAAGATAAAATATTAATTTTATTAAGATAAGAACCCCGACTATATTTATCTAGTTTCCGTTCCAAAAATATGTACATCGTGTTTAAAAGTCATTAAAATGCAAAAATATAATTTTTATCGAGATGAGGTCACGTACTGAAATTACGTAATCTCCGTGCTACAAATTATTTGTAGCACGCTGCAGCGTGCTACAAATAATTTGTAGCACGATGCACGTCAGAGCGTGCTCTCATCTATATGTAGGAACTAATCTTCAGTTGAAAAAATAGATATGAGTTATACAAGTATATATGTATCTCAGTCATCAAATTTGTAGCATATAACCGGGGTATACTGGGGGGGGGGGGGTCCTCCTGGCTTTTCTCATAAACTTAGACTGAAAATTCTGTGTATGAAACATCCAATATCCGCAATATGGGTATCAATCGAAAGCTGACGAAAAGAACAACAAGTTCGTCCTTAATTTAAGCCCAGACAACGCGCACACTTTTCGGTACACCCGGACTCCAGAACCCTCAGAACGTCCAGCAAACACTTAAAACTAGGCAGTAGAGGATCAAATCTCCTGAAAAAATTTCAGAACCCCTAGAACCCCCATCAAAAATTTGAGACTAAATATATGTAGTCACGGATCAAATCTCTTGGAAAAGTTAAGAACCCCCAAGAACCCCCAGAACCCTCATCAAAAAATGAAACTAAACATAGTTATAGATCAAATCTCTACAAAAAATTAAGAACCCCCAGAACCCCAAGAACCCCCATGAAAATAAAAGCTTCAAGAAAATCAAGTGGTAGATCAGAACGCGTCAAAAAGTTACTTTTATCTTGACATGGGCCCTATACATTATAGTACGGCTCTGCGTGCATTCAGAGATATATACACGCGCCGTACGGGAAGCTCCGAGTGTGTGGCACGAGTGCGCGAAGCGCACGAGTGCCACGAACGAGGGCTTCCCGTGCGACGATGCATACATCTCTGAATGCAAGCAATGTCGTGTTCCAAGTACTTATACAACGAAACAAGCTACAAATGAAGCTTTCCACTAAACTAATAAAACTTTGTTCAGTGATGCTGCAGCTGAGACACAAATTCAAGCAATTTTCCAGGTCAGCTGGCAGTTAATTTGCCGCGGCTGGGAGGCCTTTTTTTGGTGTGCAGCTGAGCTGTCTAGGTTGGAGCTCATCTGCACACACTGCTGCGCTATGCAGGTAACTGTATGGCGCAGCAAAAGTTTAGGTCCTGGCCTCCCAGCGTGCACCGTGCGGATAAATAAATTATCCGCACGGTGCACGATACAGAAGAGCAACAAAGCTTTCTGTAGCGTGCACTGAGCTATATATACGCACGCAATTAACATAGGAAAAGAGAGAGTGAGTTGTATAATATAATGTATATAATGTAGTTTTATGCAACGGGCTCCTGGCGCTGAGAAATGTTGTTTGTTACTGTGTATTTTGTCTGTGCTGAGATGAGATCAATTCAAGCAGGTTAAAAATCGAGAAGCGGAAGTAATAGCTGTGGGATGAGAAGTTTACAGGCTATGAGCTCAAAAGCAATTCTTAATCATGTTTAACATGCCTTTGCCTTGTCATATGCCGTTTACCTTCGAAATATTAAGCATTCCCCAAATCAAGAAAGTTCAAAACTAGAAAACAGTGGACACAGGAAGGAAAGAGACTTGGTTGACTGATCTTCGGTGGCTTCGGTTTGCGTTTGCTCTTGTGAAAGAGTAGTCATGTTTTATCATTACTGAGTTGTGCATTTTTGTGGGATGAATTATCTGTCACGTCCTGTGCGCTAATTTAAGAGTGTATTCGATGGATTGCTTGTAGGAACGTGGCTTATCTAGTGGATGTCCCCAAAGTTAGAGGGTCCGTTAATTACACTTTACATTGAAAGGTTAGGTAGTCTCTATTCGGGAGAAGTGAAAAGGAACGTAAAGGTCAAGAGCTTGGGGGGAGCCCGTCCGATTCTCTTACTGAAGACTTTGGACAAAAAATAGAAAATGTAAGATTGCAACTTATTCAGAATTAGAGTTTAGAAGTTTAGAATAAGTGAATGTTTTTGCACAAGTTTGCACAACTCTTATTTGTAAGATAAATGTAACAAGCAAGAATTTTGTGCAAAACGTGTCTGTATTGAGTATATTTACCCTAAATATAGGCCTGCTGCGAGCACATTCATCCTTTATTAAGAAGTGCGTCCATGTCGCAACTGTTTGAGTATAGTGAACTGAAAAAATTGCATACAAACTGTTGGGCTGGGACCTGCTTCGATGCTCACTTAATAGGCAGAGCTGCAATATCTGGACGAAGAAAGATTGAGGTAGAATCTTGATCAGGTGGCTAGTTTTCGACTTACAAAAACAGTTTGAACAGAACAAACAAAATATACCAAACTGGACTCTCGGTTTTGTGTATCTTATAGTTACTAAATTTATTTAAAAATTGTTTTTCTCATGGTCTGCAATGTTTGTTTCTAGTATGTATAAGTAGATGTTGCATGAAGCAAGTATGTAGTTTGGAATATCTAAGTAGTGATATGATACGCTTTTTTCAATTTTCCACTTTGATATATGTAATGAAGTGAGCAAGATCAAAACTCTGATCTGTTCCAAACTCTAAACACTCTAAACTCCTCTTCTTTACACGGAAGGTCAGCACGTCTGTTCGCAATGAAGCAGACTTAAGCACCAGATCTCTGAAAGGTGGTTTGCCAAAATCAGAGATTCTCCGCGGCCAACCTTAGTAGGGGTCTTTGTCGGTGAGTTCGTTTGAGGCTCCTGAGATGATTTCCAATCGGACAGCAAGAGGGGTCAGCACTTGCTTCCTTGATGATCTGTCCAATTGAACAGCAAGCGGGGTCAGCACTTGCTTTCTTGATGAGCACTGGATTTGGTTGAGTTCTTCCTCACTGGATCTTCGGTTCTTTCTTGTGGCTAGTGGTTGCACGGTAAACGCACCGTATGGGAAAGCTAACGCGCCTTTGGTTGCTTACGATAAGACTAGACGGTAAACGCACCGTATGCGAAGGCTAACGCGCCTTGGTTGCTTGTAATAAGACTCGGTAACTAACAAACTGATGATTTAATGAAAATACTACAATTACGATTTGTACAATTCTGTGCGTTCAAATTAACAATTACCACAATACTAACGAGCAGGTTACAATATAATTAGATACAGTACACGATTACTGTACCAGAGTTGCCAGATACTTTCCCTTCCTAGGTTATTATTAATATTATTCCGATTTGGGATAATATTACAAACTGTGGTCAAGTTATTGGGACAAGGTCGATACTCTTAACGCCTTTTACACCCGTTCACTCTACTAACTCTTTCTAACTCAATCTCCCTATATGCTGTGTGTTACCCTATATGCTCGTGCTAAGTTACTCTTTATACGTCCCCTTACAATAGGACTGTCAAGCTAATGGCACAATAAACTAAGTTACTAATTATTAACCTAGGGACGGTCTTTGGGTGAGCCCCTGAAAGTCGGACACCGCTTTCGCTCCGACACTCAGTTCAGGGATGCTATGCGGGATAGAATTTGAGGATGAGCGAAACTGATGGGAGTTGGGAGGTCCTTCCTTACTTATTCCTAATTTGGTCTATATTAGCACAATTATACAATAATGGTCTTCTGATCTTCTGGACAGGAATCAAAGCAAGAGGGCCGGGGTGACGATTTTAGAAATGCAGGAAGTTGGCATTTTTAGACTGAAAATGGTGCCTGGGGATCAATGAAAGTTCACTCTGTATAGGTTTTATCGGATTCCCCAACTTTGATCAGGTTTGGGTCTGTCGCCGTCTCTGCCGCCGTTTACTCTACATGATCATTCAGCTTCTAATGTACCTTCGCTAGACTGACTCGGACTGATACGATACTGTGACAATAGCTTCCAAAATGACTGGGCCCGTCTCCGGACAACACAAGACTGATACCAATAAACTGACTGAATCAGAGTTCTGAACTGGGTCCAATGTAATGTAGTCTCGGATGCAAATCTCGGCAGGACAGGGCTTCTTTCCGCACCTGAATCAAATGGGTTAAACCCCATTAATACAAGGTCGCGGTGCGGGAATCGAACCCAGCAACCATTACTCGGTCTTTCGCTTTCCTGGCCCAAAATGTGCATTTTGGGCCCTATTTGAACTTGTGAAATGACGAAATGACACAAAACCCTTGGCTATTGCCTTCTTGACAAAACTAGCTGTTCATTGTAATTTCTTGTTGCAAGACAGGCCTTTCTCGGCCATTTTAGGTTACGACTTGGTGATTTTGATTAAACTTGAAGTAACTCTTCGCGCAGACAAAATGATTCATAATGTTCTCACGTCTGGACCCAAATCGGGTCTTAATGGCTTGCGATTAGACGAAACAACTCTTAAAACGTGTAAACCTCGCTATTCGTACATTACTTGAAAACTTTGCTAGTTTCTGTCTTTTTCTTGCACAAACCGGGCCGCCTGGCCCGTCTTAGGTTACTTCAGACAGATCCTGACAGAAACTCACAGGTTAGCTTGAACAGATTACAAGACCGAACAAAAAACTTGCGTTGCTGGCCTAGTTCTGGCCCAATTTCGTTGATTTGCCACGGGAAACAGGCTTGTTTCCCGTGACCCGCTGCTAATCTTGAACGTACACAAAACTTGATGTTTTTGCATAAATTTCTAATGTTGGAAGATGGTCAGATATTTATTGTTTACTACAATTAACTTAGCTACTGCCTACCTACCTAAGTACATTAAACTACTAAAACCTACGTAATGCTAACTTATGAATTAATACTGCTGTTTATTTGATTAAACGTTCTATGGCTAATCAGTTTTCCTACCCATATTGATAAAATAAATTAATAGGCTGCTTTGCGGGTGAGTTTTTGCACTTAATTAGTATTAACTGTTTTCTTACCAAAATGCAAAAACTCACTCACTCACTGCCTCAGCAGCCATTTTACGCAGTCCCTACCTACCGACCTACCGACCTACCGAACTACGTCTACTTCTAAATCTACCTGCCCCTTATCCTAGTGCCCTAACAGGGGACGTGCCGAACCGCTATTCGATCCGGTGCTGGCAACCCCAGCAGCCAGCCGAGTGACAGTCGCGCGTACTACCACCCTTTCACACGAGCACATAATTGCATTCGTGCAAAACTGGCATATAAATTAACAAAATTTCGATGAACACGGATTCAGGTAAAAGTTATATATTCTTGTAGAGTTTGAAAAACTGAGCATTTTTTGTGCTTACAGCACCAAAAAATGTTAAGTAATTAGTGAGAAAAACATCATTAAAGTTTGTTTTCACATATGCATAATTAACACATATACTGTACTAGTTGAACTGCACACGTGCTAATTTGCTACATTGCTTTCTTATATAGGCTAGCTTGAACTCGTTCTAATTGTAACCCGTTAGCTCAATGGAAGAGCACTGGACCTATTAATCCAGAGAACCTGAGTTCGAATCTCAGTACGGGTCTACTTCTTTTCTCTTATTTTAGTCTGTCTTCTGGCCTTTGACATGGGAAGTTGGATGATTACGGTAACGACCGTGAGCCCATGATAACTTTTAGGCCAAGACTATTAATATCCCTATTTTGACTAGACTTAACTATTTCCCCAATTATTAATAACGTCAGATAATTAATACAACAAGACTGCAACTATTTTCTTACCTAGAATTAATTTAAACTGCCAGTTCGCTAATCGGACATTTGTTATAAGGCTTTACCTAGAACTAACTAAACTACCGGTCCGCTAATCGGACATTTGTTGTGTGACTCTTACTAGTGACAGATTTCTACCTATTTTATACATTATCTGCCTGTCTAACCTGGTTAGTATTGGATTTCATGGTTGCGGCTCATCCGCCCCCTAATAGCAGGGCGACCTACACGGATGACCGGAAATCCGACAGACCTGCAGACCTAATAGGGGGTCCCCGTGACCCTAGGCTGCGGAAATCTGCCCTAACCGTCAAACAGAACAACATTAGACAAGATTTCATATTGCATTTACTCCGAAACTGGCAATTTTACATCAAACACGCGTCTAAGCTTTAACTGAGATAAATCCCCTAATTAGTTGCGAATAGGGGCCAAATTGCTACTCAATTTGGCCCATTTCCTGCCTAATACCTGAGCAATTACACATTCATCCTGGCATTTCCAAGACCCTTATCAAACAAAGGGAGTTTACATGGTCTGCCCTCAATCACACTCACAGTCACACAATTTTGGTTGAGAATTCACACTAAAAGGGCTAAACTTGGAACCTCATAATCCATAAGGAATTTACCCAAGAAGCCGACTACGTAAATTTAGGGTTCACATTCACACAGTTACGAGCACAAGCACACCAACAGTTACATAATCAGCAGAATAATATAATACAAATCCTAACACTTTCCTACCTAAACCTACCTATTCTACCTATTCTTTGTATGCACATTTTGTTGTATTTTGTGGCATCAACGGGTCTCCGTCTGGAGCCCTGATGTTGTAGGTTTGGACTTTAACCGAGACTGGAATTTTGAAACTTTGGAAGTTTGTTGGAAAGCAAAACGAGTAATAATTGCTCGGCAATTATTACTAAACAACACAATCATTTCCGCTAAGGACAGCTTGATTAAGTTAACATAGGGGAAGCCGGCCATTCCCCTCGAAAAGGCTAAATAATTAACGATTAAAACGACTTCTGAGTTTTAAGTCCTATTACTTTTAGGTAGCCGACCTACACAAATAGCATAACACGATTACAAACAATAATTTTAACTTCAGTAGTGCCTAGTTATACGAATATGGCCGGCAATTCCTAATTGCCGGCTGTGGGGAGAATTATTCCCTAGTCTTAACTCAATTCAGAACACGAGGTCGTAACCAAGGGACCTCCTATCTCAACTCAAGGGTGGGTCCCCACTCAAATCCCTTCATAAAACAACCCCAAAAGATGTGAAAAAAGGAAAAAATGTCTGGCCACGAGGGCTCGCTGAGTGAAAAATGTAAAAACTCTGGCTACGAGGGCTCGCTGAACAAGAATGAAAAATTGGCCACGAGGGCTCGCTGGATAAAAACAGAACAAAAATACTGGCCACGAGGGCTCGCTAATTTTGAGTTAATGATGAGCCAAAAAGGGGCTATATTTTGATTAAAAATTAAAGGCCCGAAGGCCGAAAAACAAAAGTAAAAATAGGCCGAAAAAGGCCTTCTAAAACCTAAAAAAGGTGCATTTTTCTGTGCTTCTGGCCGAGCATAGTACGCTCATATGGCCCTACTTCGTGCGTGTATTGCTTCGTGTAAACTCGGATCTTCTCCTCTGACCTGTGTGGGCCAGAGGAGGTCCTAACTCGTGTTCCTAAAAGGGGGGTCTAAATGCGTTGGGGATTCTCCGGCCAAAACGCTGGCACACCAGGAGAACGCATTGAAGAGAGGGGGGATACACGGCCGCTCTCGGCCGGAGCTGAAGCAATACTGACTGGAAATTTTGAATTTCCAGTCAGTCGACCTCACGCCTGTTGGCGGTTTCTTTGAGGCGGACGGGATTTCCAGACTCTTCTGGAAATCCCCTTTGTGGGTGCAGACCCGACGTGGGCTGTTTGCACGCCTGGCCCACCGGAATAGAGATTTATGGGAGGTCTAGAATTATGACCCCTTTGTGTGCGAAATTTCCAGAGCTGAATCTCCAGAAACTTTCCAGACTTTTTGGTTAACACATAAAGGTAACCAAAGGGGAAAGTTTCTGATAAAAATATGAACTTTCAGGAAAAGAAAAATAAAACAGTGCAGAATAATGGCCTCTCAGGGCCCAATATGAAAAAGTAAAAATTAAGTGCTGATATTGCTGTAAACTTTTGTAAATTTTGTATTTTATATTTTTCAGGCGCTCCCTTATTCACTGGCCCCTTTCTCTTCCTTTTAGTCATGATTTTTCGGCCAGGAACAAGGGAGGCCGCCTTGTTAATCCCAGCGACAATTGCTCTCCCTCACTAGCGCTGGAAGCTCCTACCGTAAGGAGCAGGAGGGCAATTGTTGCGCAAAAGTTGTGCATACAAAGAGTTACGTATTTTTCTAGCTAACAAAAATTATATATTAATAATCTACGTATGAAACTACCTAAGACCACTTATTTTCATTTTATTTAAACAATTTGGGAGAGGGTTACGCCCCCTCCGAACCTATTGTTACCTATGAAATACACACTAAGTCTTTCTCTGCGAGGCAAGTCTTCGCTGGGAGAGGGCCAACAGAAGCCCAAGAATGGATAGGGAAATGAATGAGAGAATGAATGGGCGTAACAACAAGTGTTTGTTACGCCCACTTAAGAAGTTTACGTAAGGTTAAAATTAAAGAATTAAATTTTAAAGTTACAAAACTATTTTAACCCATAACTTTCGCAATATTGGGAGTTAGAAGACCGGGTTTGGCTTTTTAGAACCAGGAAGAAATTGCCTTTCAGATAAACCTAAGTTATATTTTCACTTAAAATTGTCAAAATTCATTAATTATTGCCTAATTACCACTAATTAGGCCTAACTAGCACATATTAGTGCTCCAAAACCATATTTCATACACCTAGCTACAAATATTTAAGTTTAAATGACCCATCTTCCAACGTACTACCGTATATGTCATTTTTAACTGCAATTTCTGTAATAATTCACTACTTTTTGAGTGATACTTTTGGATAACTTTCCTCTTTACTAGTAAAAGTTTACTTTAAATGAATTATTGAACCATTTTCAAGCAACAGGAGGCCTGTTAAGGCCTGGGGAAGAGTAACGACTCCTCCGTTAGTTGATCAAAGGCTATAGTTGGGGGCCTATTACTGACCCTGGAGTGGTAACGACCTCTCCGTTAATAGTTAGCCCTGATCAATCCTTATTAGCTCATATTACGCTAGGGTCCTGTCCTATTCTGGCACTACCTATGCAGATTGTAACGCTATTCTTTAACCTTATTTCGTGCACCTAGATTCTACTGTGTTCCTATTCTCTTCTTGCGCTGTTCATTCGTGTTCTAACACCATTATAAACCTAGTTTCTTAACCACGCTAGAACCTATGTCCCGTTTGGTAAGATTATTAGTGATTTGAGTTATTTGAACCGACTGGCAACTCTGGTATTCACAAGAACAAAAGATAATTACAAGGATTGCTTGGACGTTCATACACTGCATTCAAGGTTCTGAATAACTGATTCCAAAAACAACAAACGCTAACAATTCAAGTTCCGATCGCAATTCATGATTTTCATGAGTTTTCTTAACTTTTAGGCTTTTACTTCATCCGTAACATTACAACCTCCACAAGTAAAAGGGTTAGGTTTTTGACTAGGGGGGAAGAACCAAAAGTAATAAAAATTCCCCAGATATCTTCCTTCGCGAAACACAATATGTAACTACTTCAATACAGTACCAAATCAGCTAATAACTGGCGATTATAGCATATCTAACATATCACTTCACTGGGGACGGATAAAGGAATGCGTGATGCGTTCTGTGCGATGAGTTCGTAATCCTTTCTTAACAACCTACGACTTGTAATGTGTCTTACAACTACAATCTCTCCATGATTCTATCAGCAACCAACTTGAGGCCATTCTAGACCTTACCTTACGTTCTGCGCTGTTATGGCTGACTCTCTAACTACAGCCAAACACTTATACTGGGCGGGGTCCCATCAGGATCACCCTGTCTTACCCAGGACCTACTCTCATCGCTTGACTCTTCTACTGGGCGGGGTCCCATCGGGATTGACTCTTCTACTGGGCGGGGTCCCATCGAGATTGCCCTGTTTTACCCAGAAACCTGCTATACTTGCTTACTTCCTCTACCTGGGCGGGGTCCCATCAGGATTACCCTGTTTTACCCAGAAACTTCTACTGCTGCTATGATTACTAACTCTTCAGCTGGGCGGGGTCCCATCAGGATCACCCTGTCTTACCCAAAATGTACTATACTTACTGACTTCCTCAGTTGGGCGGGGTCCCAGCGGGATCACCCTGTCTTACCCAAAACCACTAGGACTGCTACTTCTTTGGCTGGGCGGGGTCCCATCGGGATTACCCTGTCTTACCCAGAATTACTACTTCTGAGCCTTTAAGTTCTCTTGCTATTCCGCTCTACTATTACACTATATTTCCTAGATCCTATTCTTCACGCTTTCTTAACTAACTGATCCTGCCTACCTATTAATCTACCAATAATGTGGTCACATGACCGGTCGTTAGCCAATCGCGGCTCTGACCTGCGTTCTGCCAATCGCGGTTTGAACGCCAGCGTTCTGCCAATCGCGGTTTGAACGCCCATAACGCGCTTCGAACCTTGTCCCTTATTAAAATATCGAAATACCGGTTACCTTTTAATGATCTCGTTCTACATGCTTTTACACAATGTTTCCTTCAATATGGCACATCACTGACAAGAATTAGTATTGCAAAATAAATATTTGAAAACTATCATTGATAAAATGATTTAAACATGTTAAGGGGAGGCGACTAAACTTTTGCCCCGACTTTGTCCGATTGGCCTACTTTTTGGCGATGTTATAGAGCATGGGTGTGGTCAAAAAAGTACCGGGTACTCAGATCTTAGCTGCCTTCCAGCCTTGTGCAGGCGGCGCGTTTATGTGCCCGACCCCCCTTTTTTCACAACTACCAACATAAGTAATTGTAAATCTCTGCTGGCTGCAAGACCCTAGCTTCAAGCTTGTCATTGGCCAATATGATTTGGCACATGTGCCCCTATCTGCGGAAAAATACTAGACGTCTGTATCTTATCTGCATCTAAGGGAATTACTGTTCAAAGTTGAAGTTTTGGCAAAATTTTGAAATTTTTTGGCTAACGAAAGGAATATTTTATTACTGCTATAAGGTTGTAATTTGGCAAATACAGAGGCCCTATAAGAGTAGTCATTTGTGCCAAATGCAAAGAAATTCCGCCACCTGAAAAATTTCATATCAACTTTAATCTTTAAAAATTGCCAAAATCGCCATTTTCAGCCTATCGGTGTCACAGGGAAAATTTTCCCCCGTGAAATCTTTTCCCCCGGAAAAATTTCACTAGGGAAATTTTTCCCATCGGAAAATTTTCCCTGGGAAATCTTTCCCCCCGGAAAAATTTCACTAGGGAATTCTTTCCTCCCGGAAAATTTTCCCTGTGACACCGGATCCTGTGTAAAGGCTTTCTGCAGCCATAGAACTCGCAAACCTTCACTAATCGAGCTGAAATCGTTTGTGGGTGTGTTTTCTGAATGGTTGCTACACATCCTGACAAGTTGATATGAAATTTTTCAGGTGGCAGAATTTCTTTCTATTTGGCACAAATGACTACTCCTATAGGGCCTCTGTATTTGCCAAATTACAACCTTATAGCAGTAATAAAATATTCCTTTCGTTAGCCAAAAATTTTCAAAACTTTGCCGAAACTTCAACTTTGAACAGTAATTCCCTTAGATGCAGATAAGATACAGACGTCTAGTATTTTCCGCAGATAGGGGAACATGTGCCAAATCATATTGGCCAATGACAAGCTTGAAGCTAGGGTCTTGCAGCCAGCAGAGATTTTTTAATTAATTATGTTGGTAGTTGTGAAAAAAGGGGGGTCGGGCACATAAACGCGCCGCCTGCACAAGGCTGGAAGGCAGCTAAGATCTGAGTACCCGGTACTTTTTTGACCACACCCATGCTCTATAACATCGCCAAAAAGTAGGCCAATCGGACAAAGTCGGGGCAAAAGTTTAGTCGCCTCCCCTTAACATGTTTAAATCATTTTATTTGTGGTTATAAATTAATCAGAAATATCTTTCTTTCAAATTTATCTTAATCTTATCAATGAAAACATTTTCAAAAAAGACTTACTTCAAACAATGTTCAAATGGAAATTTTAGGAAACTTTTTCTAAAAACTCAGATTTTGGAAATCCCAAAATCTTGCCTTATTCTCAATACACCGGTTCCACATTGATTTTTTTCCGAAAATTTCAAACTTCAGATCTCCCCAGTTTAACAATTTACCCCTAAAGGAGTTGGGGAGAAATAATTAGAGATCCAAAATTTAGGAGTAAATTAAATGTTTCTTTTTAACTTCTTTCTAATATTAAAAGCTAATTTTACAATTAATCTAATCTAAAAACCTTTAAATAAAATTAAAAGTTAGAAACAGTCAGCCAATACAGTTACTTTCTGAAAACCAATTATTCTGATTCAATACTCAATTAATAAGTCAAGTTTTTTATGTAATTATGTTAGAAATGTTTTTAATGTATTCCACACACTTTTTCTGAAATTTTTTAAATTACAACGGTCAGAGCCAGACAGTGTAATTGAAACTAAAATTTCCAAGAAATATAAATAACTGCATCAGAGCTGTAGTCTCTGCTGGCTAGGTTTCACTCCTCCATAAAAGCAGTACTTGAAATTCTGTGCTAATGATGAAGTTTCTCTCTGTTTTAAGGAAATGCAGCATAGACAATAGACTGACAAATTTTGCTTGCATACAACGCATTATTGTGCAAGAAAGCAAGCAGTGCTGCTCAAAACTGGTGTCATTGGCCTATTTTGTTCGGAAGTATAGAACTGTGCAGGAGTCCCCGGACAAAGATAAAATGTTCTACCAAAAAGACTTATAGCAGTAAATTTATTTCAGCTTTCAGACTGCAAATAATTGCTTATGCAACAGTGTCCATTTAGTGTGGGATAGCTTAAAGGAATAATCAGACATGAGTGTTTCTCTAAAAGATTTGGGCAATTAGCGTCCCAAATTATGGCTGTGATTAAAATAATGATGTGAGCTGTTTATGACAATGACAAATCAATTAGATGGTCTGCACCAGCTATGTAAGATGAATTAATGAATTAAGGTAGAAAGCTGCAGTTGGAAGCGACCTTGTGCGAGAACGCACTGGTTTCCATTGAACTGGGAAAGGTTGATGTAAAATTTAAAGATTCACTTGTAGTAACGACGTTTGCACCCTTAGCACAATCATGGCTTGAGTCAGATCCAAAACGTTTTGAGTCATGATCCTTGGGTGGAGTGCTTCTTAAACCACCTCTTACTTTTCTTTGATCCGCTATGAATTTTTTCGAAATCCAATATTAAAGTGGTGTGAGGGAGGGTACCGCTGCACAGCAAGTCTTGAGTCATGGAAATATCTTCTGCAGGAAGTTTGCAGAAATTTATTCGTCTTCATGCTCCACTCATAAAAAACAATTCAACTTCCTTCTATTTTCTGTTTTAGAATTACACTCTTTATCTATTATATTGTATTCGAAAAAAATTTAATGACTGAGTTTTTACGCTAACATCTGCCCATGCTGAGTGAGCGGACGGCACGCAGTGTACTTTGGCTCCTATGTGTAAAAATTCAAAGATGAAGTAGCATTTTTGATAATGGTTTTGTAAGAATCTTGAAACACGTCTAATTTTTAGTAGTTTTGCGTAAATGTACCTGACGCTAGAAAATTGGTTTTTACTTGTACTAGAATCTGCTTAGCTTCGGTGAGCGGACGGGAAGCAGACTAGCAATTACAAGTCTTTTACAGATTGAGTAAGATTCAGGTTAATTCTTTAATTTTTATTTTTAAAATTTCTTGCCATAGAAGGAATTTGAATTGTTTTTGATGAGTGGATCATGGAGGCGAATAAATTTCTGCAAACTTCCTGCAGAAGATATTTCCATGACTCAAGACTTGCTGTGCAGCGGTACCCTCCCTCACACCACTTTAATATTGGATTTCGAAAAAATTCATAGCGGATCAAAGAAAAGTAAGAGGTGGTTTAAGAAGCACTCCACCCAAGGATCATGACCAGACATGTGGAGGAGGGGAAGTTTTGGGGGTGAACCGGAGGCCGGAGGCCGTCGGAAAACCGAATTTTTCCAGTTTTTTGCCCAAACAACGGGGAAAATCCGGATTCTTGGGGATGAGCTCTAGGTAAACCCCCCAGCCCTCCTCCAAGCACATGCATGATCAGTACTCAAAACGTGTTGGGTCTGACTCAAGCAATGGGTGTGCTAAGGGTGCGTACGTTACGTAGCAACTCTACTCAGCTAATGTCGGAATCAAAGTAGGAAATAGAACTTAGGAAATAGGCGAACTAAACAGAACGCGTAGTCGCTCATACTTTGTAGTGAAAGAGTTTACAGCCGCCGAGGACAAATGAACAGTTACAAGAATTGGTGCTTACAACGTCTTGATTAAGCATCCCGGTTTTGTGGGTGCATTAAGCATCTACAACCATGTCGTTATTTGAGGGGAAAGAAAATGGAAAATTTTCTTGAAATGAAGAAAAAGAATATGATCCTTGAATTTTATAGTTTTATTAAAGGCTTCATGCTGTGCTAAGTCTAAACTATTGGCAACATTTGCCCTTTGCATCTATGCTTTGCATACATATTTCGGCTTCACACACATTGTTTATATCACTGACACTGACACCTGTCAAATCTTAACTTTCGCTATTGAAATTTTCTTCTTTCCCAAGAAAAAGAAAGAAAAATGAAAATGTAAAGAAAATTTTGTCCCCTTAAATAACGGCATGGTCGTAGGTTTGACTCCAACTCACACATGAACCGTCGGTGTATTTGGTAAAATAAAGTGTGTGTCGTGGAAATAATGTAAACTGACAGAAATTATGCCCCCTGAGATTCTTTCATAATCTTGTGAAACAGTTTGATTCGACGTAAGAATAACACGATATCATGATAGCTCAAACATTTTAATTAAATGTATTATTTATGGAGAAGGATATTAGTTACGTTAAAAGACATAATCGTAGCACGACATAACTCTATAGATTTTTGGGCAGCGTTTCACAATGCCCTCCCACGTTTTGTTGGATAATATAGCAAATTATATAATACAGCAGACTATACTGCATACAGTGCTGTTTTGAAGTTAGGAGGAGGGTTTTAGAAGGGTTAAAGCCCCGTTAAGGTGCTGGTATCGCTTTGTGTAAATTCGACCCTACACGCTTCAATTCTTTATGAAAGTGGATGAAACTTTCCAAATGTTTTATTTTTGTGCTCTTTAACATTCTGGGACCAGTCCCGGATTTTTAGGTTTAAAGATAAGAAAGTTTTGGTTTTTGCCCTTATTCTCTCAGTACATAGTCGCTACACCGGATTGGTTGTTATGGCTGGAAAGAAGACACCAAAATGAACATTTTCGCTTTTACAACTTTTGAGCTACCTCTAGTGGTTAAGGCAGTATAAGCCAAAAACGATTTTTGGGGTCAAAAAATGGCCATTTTTGACGAAATCAGTTTTTTCAAAATTACTGCCAAATCTTACAGACAATTTCGGCTTATTTATACTCAATCGATACACCGTCCAGTTGCGCATTTTATCAATACCTATTCGCTTTAGTTCGTTGCTTTAAGCTAGGGAATTCGCCGAAAAACCATTTTGGCAAAATTGCGATTATTTTGTTTTGAACATTGATTTCTCAAAAACTGTCCAATGGAGTCCAATGATTTTGGGCTGAATGAAAATTCGCCCCTGTTGCGGAGGGACATTTTTCTTGATTTGAGCTAAAACATCTCCAGGTGTGAGAAAACAACAGAAAGTTGCGAAATTTCGTGTCATCGCGCATTTGCCGGATTTTCTGGAGTACTGAGACTTGTTGAGCCAAATCCAAAAAAATGTCCCTCGGCCCACATGTCCTTCATATCATAGCACAAGAAGAAATTTTGGCCGATTTTACACTTTTGAAAAATCGATGTTCAAAAATTTTTGGTCTATATTCAGTCTGTCAGATGTCAGCATGTCGGCAATTTTTTGCCATTTTTTGTCAATTTTGCTAGTTTCTTAAGCTAATGTGAATGTCCTGATTATAAGCTTTAAAACGATGTATAAAGCTCTTTCCAACTCCCAAAATTGCGAAAGTTATAGCGTTTTAAAAAAGCACCACAAAAGCATTGCACAAAAGGATACTACCACCTTAAGGGGGGGGCTACTAAAGGTTTGTCCCGACTTTGTCCGATTGGCCTACTTTTTGGCGAAGATATAGAGCATGGGTGTGGTCAAAAAATATCGGGTACTGAGATCTTAGCTGCCTTCCAGTCATGTGCAGCCGTCGGGTTTATGTGCCCGACCCCCCGTTTTTCGCAACTAACAACATAATTAATTAAAAATTTCTGTTGGACGCAAGACCGTAGCTTCAACGTTGCCATTTGCAAATATGATTTGGCACATGTGCCCCTATCTGCCGAAAAATACTAGACGCCTGTATCTTATCTGCATCTCTGGGAATTACTCTTCAAAGTTTAAGTTTCGGCCTAAATTTAAAAATTTTTGGCTAACGAAAGGAAAATTTTATTACTGGTGCGAGCAATAAGGCTGTAATTTGGCATAAAAGGAGGCCCTATAGGAGTACTCATTTGCGCCAAATGGCAAGAAATTCTGCTGCGTGAAAAATTTTTTATGTCAACTTTAATCTTCAAAAATTGCCAAAATCGCCTTTTTGGGACAATGGTACACCAGAAATCGAAAAAATCAAATTTTTTGAAATTAAAATTTTTTAAGATATTTGAACTCAGCCTGGTCGAAAACACACCCACAAACAATTTCAGCTCGATTAGTGAAGGTTTGCGACTTCCATGGCTGCAGAAAGCCACTACACAGGATCCGACAGACTGAAAATGGCGATTTTGACAATTTTTGAAGATTAAAGTTGACAGAAAAAATTTTTTACGCGGCAGAATTTCTTGTCATTTGGCACAAATGAGTACTCCAATAGGGCCTCCTTTTGTGCCAAATTACAGCCAAATTTCACCAGTAATAAAATTTTCCTTTCGTTAGCCAAAAATTTTTAAATTTTGGCCGAAACTTCAACTTTGAAGAGTAATTCCCAGAGATGCAGATAAGATACAGACGTCTAGTATTTTTCGGCAGATAGGGGCACATGTGCCAAATCATATTTGCAAATGACAACTTTGAAGCTACGGTCTTGCATCCAGCAGAAAGTTTTAATTAATTATGTTGGTGGTTGTGAAAAACGGGGGGTCGGGCACATAAACCCGACTGCTGCACATGGCTGGAAGGCAGCTAAGATCTCAGTACCCGATATTTTTTGACCACACCCATGCTCGATATCTTCGCCAAAAAGTAGGCCAATCGGACAAAGTCGGGGCAAGTCGATTTTAGTAGCCCCCCTTTAAGTGTAAGTCTGCATACAAAAGAACGGGGAGGAATTACATACATTTATTAAGCATATGTATAATAAAGGCCATGCGCAAAACTGATAACAAGTAAGACCTTCTGAGTTCTCGATTAAAATTAAATTTAAAGTTTCTAATGTTTGACAACATGGCTGAAAAGAATATGGAACTCATACATAAAATTCAGACTCTGGCCAACAAATACCGACTAATACCTAATGGTGTGGTGTGTGACTGTATTTTTAATGAAGACCGGAATACGTGGGTTTGGCGATCGGAGGAGAATCACCCTCAGGACCTTAGTTCAATTCCATTGGCATCGATCACCCCAAAACCCGGTTTCTTACCAGTTTTGGAAAAACTGGTCCAAACTGGAATGGCTGCTTCTGCCTTCCCCTAAATCTTCGTGTCTTGCACATGTTGGATAATTTTAGTGACCAGTGTCCACTTAGTCACTAGTCTTGTGCTAATAATAATAATAGCAATAATAATAATAATAATAATAATAATAATAATAATAATAACAATAATAAATGAAATTAACTTCCCAAGAGTTTTGCTTTGCTGCTTTACTTTTGCCAGTATAATGAGTTGTGATAAGACCATTAGGTATGTTCAAGACCAGTAGGCCGGTGGACACAACGGCCTGGTGTATACCCAGGTTCGCCCGATGAACGCCCGGCCTACAGAAAACAGGGTCACACAATAATCAGTGCTACTTACTTAAACAGCTCCTTAGAAGCTTAAAATATACTTTTTGCCTGAGAATGCTGGACTGGTTCCAGAGTGTTAAAGAGCAACAAAATAACATGTTTAAAAACTTTCATCAACTTTCATAAAGAATTGGAGACTGTTGTGAAATTTAAACAAATCGATACCAGCAGCTTAAAACATTCTGCTCCAAATGGTCAATAATTAACTAATAATCCTTATGGCTCTTGATGCATGAATGAATCGTGGCTCTGTGATTATTATTAATACTTTAGTTGAAGAAGGACTGGTTGCCTATCCACGATCAAGAACTGTAGAAACTTGCTTGTTTAAGCTTCAGTTGTTAGCATTGAGATTTAAACTTATTCTATCTATATATAAACTAAATTTATATATATAGCAAAACAGTGTTATACGCAGTACTCTGTTATGAGAAGAGCGCAAAAGTAAAGCTTCACGTTCACGCCTACTGAATACGTTAGAAAAAGTTCCAATAAGCAAAATGGATTCAATTAATCAGCTATCATTCTGCAAACGTCAGTTATTGAATGAAATGAATTCTCCTGGGGACGTTTATCTTTCTCATCCCATGTGTTTTCAGAAATAGATTATGAAAAGGTGACTCAAAAGTGCGTCAATAGGGATAGTATATGCAGTAATATATAAAATATGGTTACAACCTGCCAATGACAAAAACTTAGCAAGCTATCCAGATAAAATGGGGAAAAGCCCAAATTCAGAGTATACCGGTTGTTACAGAGGTAAGCTCTATCTACGGATCTCAAAGATCCTTTAAATTAATAAACAGCGATCTGTAATAGTGCTGTGTACATCGTGATTTATTAGTTTACTGATTGTCTGAAAATTAATTTCACACACTGGGCATTGGGATCAGTCGAAGCAGACATAGTCCTACAATGTTGATGAGAATAGCGAGAAATAAGTAGTATGACCGGAGTATGGATAGCACAAAGTTGAATCGTGTGTGTAAAACCAGAACCGTTATTATTTATTTAGTTTACAACCACAATTTTGTAAATTCACAAAATTGTAGATAGATATTGTTAAGACTAACGAAGCAAGTACGTAACTTTTCATTATTTTATAATTGTACATACACTCTGTTGAAGCTAAAAAGGTTGCATCAGGTACAAGTTACTAACGTGGATACTGTTACAGCAAACAGTTCTGTTTTCTAAAGCTCATTCTGTTAAAAGCTATTAGCGTTGAGACAACTCAATTTAAGTTGAAGTGGACAAATTCCGTGTCAAACTTAATTAGAATCAGTAAGAGAGCAACAAAAACTGTCACTACTGTGGCTGTGTTTTACTTGTTGAAATTCACTGAAATTTCTCTCCTGAGAATGAAAATGAAGGAATGAATAAAAGGATGAATGAAAATGCTAAAGCTGCCTAAACGTGTAAACATTATCATTACTGTAGCTGACCCCGTCCCCCATCCCCATAGGGCGCTCTTTCTAGATTGCTGGGGTACCCCACCGTACCTGAGATTGCCCTACGAAGCTGGCATACTATGTGACCAAACGTTTGGTGGGTTGTGGCATTCCCGTCTCCCTCGCCTATCGTAATCTCTCAAAAAGAATAATGCTTTAATAAATTCGAATTTACATTCCCCTTCTTCATCTTATTTCTGAGCTTATATCCTTGGTTTACTTAAATTCTACTTATACGTATTTGTTTTTGTTACTGACTATATATATGTATTTATATAATTGACAGCTGCGGTTTCCCTTTCCCCTAAAAACTGTTTTCTTTTCCTCTCTTCCTTCCGTTGGCACTCGCGGGGGCTCGTGCTTTAAGCCATGGGGAGATGTAATGTGAGTGATAGCGACTGCGCTATCACCCCCTTTCCAATGTTTACCTTTCCCTTTTTCTCCCAAAATCCACGAAAAGTCTCTAAAAGTCCCACTTATGTTATTGTTGAATATTTTATGTCACGTCTGGAAAGATGGATCATGTACGCCAGTAGACGCTGACAAATACTGGTTTTTTCCAGTTTGTCTTGTTACTATGCTGACTCAGACCTGTTTATGTTCAGTTGGGAGTTCCTTTCGTGGAACCAAGAGTACATAATAACTAAGAGTGTGACAAGCGTCACTCTCTTAGTTATCAAGCGAAAAACATCATCTGCACAAAAACACAACTAGTCAGTTGGTTCAATGTGCGTCTGTAGCGAGCTTTAGAACGTAGGCATCGCGGGCAAAAATATTTGAAGTGCACATACTCAGTTGTGGGGGGTCAGCCGTTATTGTGCAGATGATGTTTTTCGCTCGATAACTAAGAGTGTGACGCTTGTCACACCCTTAGTTATTATGTACTCTTGGTGAAACGTAGTCGGTCCTTTTTATTTTGGGGGCCCTCCACCTTGAGTTGTCCAAATCGAGTTCGTAAGTTTTTTCAGTTTCCCCCTTTTATAAATTTCTACCTATTCACCCGCTTTACTGTACTTATGCCTATTTAACTTTTGCCTACTGTTTGAAGTTACCGCTTTGCGATAACAAACCTCCATACTGTCCTTCTGCCTACAATCAAAACTACAAATTTAACTTGTGCCTACAATTTTACCTTTACTAATCAGAACTGTCCTTCTGCCTACAAGTGCCTACCGTAATACTTAGACCTTTTACAAACAAAAGAATAAAGATTTCTGTCAAAGTAACAAGAAAATTTAAATATTAAAACTCAAGGAATCAAGGTGACATAGGTTCTTTGCAAGAATGAGTAGTGTAGAGTAGAGTAGAGTTAAAATAAACTTTTCATTGAACCTTGGAGTTATTTTTAACTCTACGTGTTTTAACTCTGTTTAACCCCTGCTGGGTTAAAAACTAGAGGGTTAAAAAGAGTTAAAAATGTCAGTGTTAAAATTAACTCCATGGGCCTTTTCAAGAAAGGGTAGAGTAGAGTAGAGTAAAGCAAAAATTAAAAAATAAAAATTTTGAATAAAAATAAAATAAAAAATTTGACTTCATGACGGCCAATACAATGATTAGTTGTTATTATTAGCCGGGCCGGACTTTGTCGGCCCTGATCTCATCTCTACTAATGGTGTCGATTTTAAAATCTCCCTGAGGAAATTATTTGATTCCCGACCATCTACAATCGCTATCCTGTAGGATGCTATCACAAAAAATGTAGTGTTTGCAAAAAACACGACTAAATTTTTCAGCGATTGTCGAGCATTTAGTACGCGAACCAGATGATGGCCCCTTAGCAGGTGTGTTCTACACAAAGATATCCCGGGACCCTTTTTTAGTTGCCCCGATTGCTGCTTTCTAGCTAAAGTTGTCGCTTGCCAAAATTGAAAAAATAGTAGTAAAAATAGTACTGTAGTAGAAGCAGTTATTGAGTATGTAATGGGTCCGTCAATCTTAAACTGGCAGCAGAATGGACTCATTCTAACAAGACTTCGCAATTGCCCTTTTTATTCTTATTAGAATTAACCATTGCAATTTTGTTCTGTACCACTGTTCTCATTAAAAACCAATAAACACAAGTGCGCAATCTTTTACAAATCGCATCTTCTAAAAATTTGTCTAGCATTTTTAAGTAGAATTCGTACTTTGGTCATATATTATAAGCTATATAAGCTATAAAAGCTATATAAGCTATATATAAGCTTGATGTAAGCAGCTGCTATTTCTATTGAGGACTTGACAATATTAGTCCTAACAGCTGCGCATTCTATTTAAAAACTCAACTTCGCAAAGCGCAGTGTATTTAGAATGCGCAGTGCTGAAAACTAGCGTACGGCTCAATCTCATTAAAAACGCAAGCACGAATACGATTTCTAAGTAGATGCGTCCATTCTGCTGCCAGTTTAAAATTGACGGACCCATAATGAGCATTGAGTTATGCAAGGAGTGTAGCCGTAGTTATGGCTTGTTGATTACATTGTTGGCAATTGAACATAATTTTATATCTAACAGGCAGGATTACGGTATTTGTAGGCAGTTTTCACATTTTCCAGACTAATATGTAGGCATAAGTACAATCATGAGTTTTAGAGGATTAGTGTAGGCATAAGTACAGTCTTGAGTTTTGTCACAGTGTAGGCAGTAGTTAAATAGGCATAAGTACAGGACACGATTCACCCAAATTAACCCCCCTCTCTAACTCTAACCCTTTTTCTTTTTTGTTTTCTTTAAACTCCTAATTCGCTTTCCCCCATTGCTATCTTATTAGCGGGGTTGTCCCCGTCTCACTGGCTCCCACCGTTTTCGGCAAGTCACCCCATCCCTTTTCAGTGATCTGCTGGCGTCCCCCGTATTGTGCTGGTTCCCCCCGTCTGCTTTCTATATACTGTCTTTACCCCCGTTCCCTTGTATTGTGTGTTAGCCCTTCCCAGTTTCTGTTTCCCCTTTTTTGTACTTATTATTCTCTGTCCCTAGTGTATTTTGCGGGTAGCCTGCCATTCCTTGTCCTGTCCCACTTCGGGTGGCCCGAGTGGTTGTCCCTTTGTATTGTCTTAATATGTACCGCCAATAAACTGTTAGCTGTCTAATCTCTTATTACACTAATTATTATCGCGTTGTTTTACTTGTGACTTCCCTAGGTGGAATTCTGGGACTAGCCTTTAATTAACCTGTGAATTGAGTACTGGTGTTTTTGGCGTGCGCGTCTACCCTGATTTTCACTAGGCGCCCCGTTGGCATCCCCCAAAAATTATCCTCCCCTTGGCGAGGCAAGTCGGTGGGTTCGTGAGCCGCCTGGACTAAAGATCTCCACCCGCAGCCGAAGGTCAGCGTCCATTGCGCCCAGTCCTACTTGTAGTGGTGCTTGCGTCAGAGGTTCAAGTCCTTAGCTCTCACCATTACATTAGGCTGCCAAGTCTTGGCTCCTAGTGTTTCTTCTAGCCCTCCCGAAATTTATTATACCTGCCCCCCAGTCTGAAAATTTTTCTGATCCCCCACCCCAAGAAATCTTTCCACACAAAGTTCCCCCCCCCAATATTAGTGTAATTAGTCCCTGTATAAGTCTAATTCTTTTCATTTTTGTTTAAATTTTTCGGGTCCCCCGTTTCCTGTCAGCCTTCCACTAGGCTGGCTGTTGGGTTCTCCATATTCGCATTCTCTTCATCAGCCTGTTTTTCTTTGCCGCCCTTCGGGTTTGCATTGACGTCAATTGCAAAGCTTTGCCTTAACTTTCTTCCCGCCCACGCATCGCTTAAAAAATTATTTTATCAGCAGTCTGAATCATTTCCGTTTCTTTTAAAAGTTTGCTCATTTTGACTTTTTCCTGGGTTGTTTATTGGTGCGGTTTTAGACCTTGCATTTTTGTGTACTCGTTCCCTTCTTATTTATTTATATTGCCTATAGTTGGGTAGCCCAACTCTCCACTATAATCCCACTGTGGGTAGCCCAAGTGGTGATTCCTTATTTAATCCGATTGTATTTTGACCTCCCACCCCAACAAATTCCCCACGTTTGTAACCAGCAATTCTCTGCCCCCGAACTTACTCCAATAAGCCCCCAACCCATAAAATTTAGTCTGTGCAGATCCAGGTACCCCCCAGTGGATTCTAGCTTCGTGGACTGATTTGCTGCTGATTCCAAGTCGATTTTTGGATTCAACCCAAATTGTGAATTTCGTCCCCGCGTACATACGTAATTTTTGGAGTTTCGTGTCCCTGGCCTGAAAAAGCCCGGATTCTGAGTTATATACGTATCCTGTCCAGAAAATCCCATCGCCCCCCAGCCCTAGGATATACGTATATAACTTAACTGGTGAGTCGTGTTTTTTATACTGGAAAATCGCCCCCCTGAGGATGATGCTTTTCATAGCAAACCCAGAGTGATCCGATCCCCTGACCCCCCTCCCCCTGGCCGCGTGGCCATTGCCGGAAGTTCTGGGGAGCCCGGATCTTCCGTCCATATTCGCCTCGGGTCCGATTTAAGTGCCGATGGTGACCCACGCCCCCCTCTGGTATTAACCCAAGATGGAGGTAGGGGTAGCCGATTCTGCGGTTCGTGTGGACGGCTCTGACTCGAGCGACGAAGATAAATTCCGTACCCGAGCCCAGTGGAAAAAGTACCAGGACCAGTTGGCCCAATTGTCTGGCACCGGTTTTCCCACAGAAAACCCCCTTGTGGACCGCTTGAGTGGTTCGGAGCCTGTCCCCCCCTCGGTCCAGAAAATCTATGCCCCTTGTCCCCCGACCTCGAGCTACCTCTGAGGGAGCTCAAAATTGCCCAAATCGCCGGTCTAGCCAACAATGGGACATAACCTCCCCGTTATCCGGCTTGATGTGGGAAAAGTCGGGTGACGTGCAGAATCGCCAGAGTTATGACGATTAGACCCCTCCCCTAATTTCGAATGATCCCCACCCATCTACTACGGGAAATTCGGCGAATGCAGCATCCCCTCCCCGTCCCGAACCGCCGTCGGGACAATTCCAGCCCAAACCAAAACCATCTCTGGGTTTTTGTCCTGTTTAATGTTGTTTAATGTTACCTCAATGTTTGCCTTTCCCTTTTTCTCCCAAAATTCCCTAAAAGTCTCTAAAAATCCCACTTATGTTATTGTTGAATTTTATATGCCACTTCTGGAAAGATGGATCATGTATG
>JASAND010022238.1:0-83074 GCA_030248195.1 Trissonchulus latispiculum
CAGGCCTGTTGCGGTTCCTATTTTTCCTATTTTTTCCTATTTTTTGAGACATTCCTATTTATTCCTATTTTCAGCCGAAATTCCTATTTTTTCCTATTTTTTCTATTTGACCAGTGTAAATTTTCATTGGATCTTGGCTATTTTATATAATTGAACAGCAGAACACAAAACTTTCTTTAAGTTTTGAATGGCAGAATAGTTTTTGGAAAAAATTTTGCGCCTGCGGCGCAATTGTGCTTTCCTGGTTTTTAAAATTTCCTCGTCTTACCGTCAGAATAGTTGTGACTATACCATTCGAAAGAGCGGGTCTTTTTTAGTAAAACTAGCGATTTTTTGACGAAATTTAAAAATTTGGCCTGAAATGGCAGTTGGCACCATGTCAGATTTTGGCCACCTGGACCACACATAGAAGGTTGAACCTCGGTAAAATCTATACCAAATTTATCAGGGGGCTCTATTGAGCTGAGAAATGCATGAATTTTTCCTTTGCAGCTAAAGGTTAGAAAAAATTTCATTTTGAAATTTGGGTTTTTTCCCGCACATTGGTTTTTCTCGCCGAGTCTAGGCCACCCCCAGGTCGCACCACAGGCACTAGAGCCAAGTTGCATACACCGTCGTGAAGTTCGAGACATATCCTCTGGGAAACTGTAATCTTTTTTGGGCTAGGTCTTTCCAGTAGTTCAGGGGGTGACCCACCAAAGTTGACCCTGCCTATGGGGATTCCCAAAAAAAATTTGCTGAGAGGCAGCGGGAGCTACAATAATACACTCTCTAGGGTAGTTTTGGACGCTCTTTAAAATATGCTATTAAAATCCGATCTAGCTCATATGGGTGACTCACACTGGCGATGGGTTTTTCCCCGCCGCGCTATATATACGTATACGTATGTATATATTTCATAATTTGAATTTGCAGCGATCGTTGAATCCACGCTAGCTTTACTCATACGTTAACAATGGGTGTTTGCGCTGGCTTATCCAGGATTTGGTGACGGGGTGGCGGTAAATTTTGTCACCTGGGGATCTAGAGGGCAAAGCCCCCAGAATTTGAAGAAATTCTTTGTTTTTCCAATAAAATCGGTATTCGGATCTTTAATTCTTTTCATATTGAAGAACTGAGAAAATTTTTTAAATGCTGCGCATTTTTATGCAAAATAGTAATTTTCTCCGAAAAAATCGGATGCATTTCAAGCGTTTTTCTTCATAAATGCAATAAATATGCCGTTAAAAATTTAAAAATTTGCGCAGCGGGCTCGAAATTTTTTTGGTTTTTTGCCCTTTTCCATTTTCCTTAATTTTTCCTACCTTCGAATGGCGACGGGGGGCAGCCGCCCCTGGATCCTCCTGGGTGTTTGTGTTTTAGTTGTAGCATTTTTACTAAATGTTAGATTCCACCTCAAAGATAACGAAGTAGGGATACAAGGGTCTGCGGGGAGTCTTGGGGCTCTGCTCCCATCAAAAATTAGAGATTTTTGTGAAATTGAGAGTCAGTAGCTATTTTCCTAGTACTTTGACTGATCTTTTTCAGTAACGTTTTCTTTCTGTTGCTAGAAAGAGTGCGCACAAGGCCAAATTTTTTCTCATTTCAGAAATAAAGTCATTGCTGCACATTTTTTGTGCGGGCCAGAGAAATCGGCGAGTTTTCATAACTTTAAGGTTTGAAACGGTTTTTATACAATAAACAATGCATTCAGATAGTTTTAGAAAATTTTCCGAATTTTTCAGAAAAAATTTGAAAATTTCTAATTTTACTGCTAATTTTCAAAGATTTTCCAGCTTATCGGAAAAACTAGCGAGTTTTTCGAAGGCTGCGGAAAAATCAGAAAAAACTTTTTCCGGCAGTTCTTTCCTATCCCTGGTTAAACCCAGATTCAACTCAACCAGTTTTAATAGCATTCCCCAGTTTTCCGAGTGATCAAATATTAATCCGATAATAAATGGTTCGAATCCCGAAAAATTGCGACACCACCGTTCGTCAAATTCAAAATCAGTGTCAAAAGTTTTCAATATATTTAAAAATCATTTAAAGGCACATAGTAATTGCTCTTTTTGTTTGAAAACAGCAAATTAAGCCTTCATTTTAAGCCTGGAAATTCCTATTTTTTCCTATTTTTTGACCAAAAAGTTCCTATTTATTCCTATTTTTTGCTGGTGAAATTCCTATTTTTATTCCTATTTTTTGGAAGACCCCGCGCAACAGCCCTGTATTTTATGCATACAACCGCTAGCAGGACCAACAGAAAGCAACAATAAGTATATATGCAGTTTAAAGAATTTGTGGTCGACAGTCCTTGTGCTAAAATATATACAATCAATCACATTTCATTTTATATAATGTCTGATTGTATCAATTCTCGGCAAGATCAGCACAGAGCACACCTATATATATATATATATAATAGCACACCTAAATATATATATATATATATATATATATATTTATGCTCTCAATGTTTCTGATAGCACATCGAAGATAGCGTATTTATGTCTGTGAAAACCTTGACTTACGTAAGTGCTTGATAAAAATGTTGTTTTGCATTCTGAAGTAATTCTGCCATTCTGAAGCTCTCTCATTATTCAGCAAAGCAACACATAACAGGCTTCAAAGTTCGCGCGAATAGGGCGGAAGGAGGGAATTCCCTATTCGGCGACAAAGCTGGTTTCTTTCATTTTAGTCGCCGAGTAGATTCCCTATTCGACGCACAAAGCTGGTTTCTTTCATTTTAGTCGCCGAGTAGATTCCCTATTCGGCGCACACAGCTGGTTTCTGTCATTTTAGACGCTGAGAAACGGCATTTTTCCGCTTCAGCAGAATCTCAGTTGCAACCATGCACCGTGTATTTAACATTCAAGTCTTTCCCTATTCTACCAAGTTGGTTGCCCGTCGAGGGCATTTTCCCCCCTATGCTTAAATTAGCCCAGATTGTGGTTTATGATTGCGTATTTTACCTTTTAATTGCTACAATAACCATCTTTAGCTGTTTATACGTGATTTATAGCGTATTTTTCTCATTTTTTTTAAAAATTTTAAGAAGTTGCAAAAAATTTTTTCAAAAATTTTGCATTTTTATTTGGTTTGGACCCAATTTTAGGGGGGGGGGGGGGGTTGAGCTTGGCTTTGGGGGGAGTAGTTGAGGTAAAGTAGGGGGGAGGGGGTCTGGCCTCTCCGTCGGGGGGTCTCTCACAGGGCCCAACCCCTCCCCAGAATTCAGACCTCAGAAATTTCGAAAAATGGCCAAAAAATTGAAAATTTTCTGTAATTTAGCCCTTTTTTCATAAAAATAAGGCTTGTTTTTAACGTTTTTGGCGTTTATGCAACGTTCTAAAGCGATTTTATGTCAAAATTTTAGAAAAATTTTTCAAAAAGTGACTGGGGGTGGAGTTCGGGTGGCATAGGCTGGCTTATTTTTACTGGGGGGGGGGGGCGGGTGGGCCCACTCGGCAACCACCCCCCCCCATTCGAGGTCCCCCCCCATAAATTTTTACCTCCCCCCCCCATAAGCCAAAAAATTGCCAGATGTCACCATTTTTACCCTAAATTTTCAAAAATTTTTCCGGCTTCGCCGGAATTTTAACGAAATTTTCGCTTTTTTAGCGTAAAAAACACCTAAAATTAGTCATTTTTTAACGATTTTTGGCAATTTTTACACAAAAAAGCGTAAAAATTTGCAAAATTTTTACCAAACTATCCCCCCCCCCCTGTTCGTGACCCCCCCCCCCTCGATGGGGGTGGCACCTTTGAGCCCCCCCCCATAGCGCCCCCCCCCCCACAAATTTTGGCCTAAAAATAAGCCAGATAGGTGTGTTTGGGGGGGTGGAGGGGACCCCTCCCCCCAAATGGAGGGGTCGCCAACCCCCCCTAAAAATTTTTTCCTACCCCTCCCCCCAAATCGATTCTTTCAGACCCCTCCCCCTAAAAATTTTCAAACCCCTTCTTAAATTTTTGAAAATTTTTAGCTAAAAATCCTTAAAAATAGCTGTAAATTGAGAAAATTTTTCAATTTTTTAACGAAACACCAACTTTTTTGAAATTTTTCGCCGACCCCCTTAGAAAATTTTTCTTACCCCTCCCCCAGATCGACTTTTCGCAACCCTCCTCCCCATTTTTTCGCCAAACCCCCCCTCCCTTCTTTTTTCTGAACCCCCACCCCCACTTTTTCCCCTGCCACACCTATGTCGGGGGGGGGGGTAGCCGAAAGTTGGGGGAGGAGAAGTCAAAAAATCTGGATGGGGGTAGAGTTGGTAGAAAATTTTGGGGGGATACCCCCCAAAGGAAACTATGGGGCTTTTTATGGGGGGGGGCTCCTCGAATGGGGGGGAGGTCGCCGAATGGGGGCGGTCCCCCCAAAGAGCCCCCTAAGAAAAATTCCCTAGAATAAGCCCAGCTAAGTACGCCACGTATATACTATGGCATATAAAGGTCTCGTCTAGCCGCCCATTATAATAAAAAAGTTCCAAGTCAAAATCCGAAAATGTGGGTTTTCCCTTCCGTGGCTATATATATATATACTGGCTTATTTTTACTGGGGGGGGCGGGTGGGGGCCCCCCCCACTCGGCAACCTCCCCCCCCCATGCGAGGCCGGGGCGGATCCAGGAGGGGGGGACGGCCGCCCCCCGTCGCGATTCGAAGGTAGGAAAAATTAAGGAGAGAAAGAGGAAAAAGAGCAAAAAACCAAAAAATTTCGCGCCTTCGGCGCGAATATTCTAATTTTTAACCGCGTATTTATTGCATTTGTGAAGAAAAAGCTTGAAATGCATCCGATTTTTCGGAGAAAATTACCATTTTTGCCTAAAAATGTCAAGAATTTTAAAAAATTTGTTCAGTTCTTCAGTATAAAAAGAACTAAAGATCCGAGTACCGATTTTATTGCAAAAACAAAAAAATTCTTCAAGAACTGGGGGGGCTCCGCACCCCGAGACCCCCGCTCGAAAAATTTTGCCGCCCCCCCCCCGTCACGAAATCCTGGATCCGCCAGTGATTCGAGGTTCTCCCCCATAAATTTTTTACCTCCCCCCCCCCCCATAAGCCAAAAAATTGCCAGATTTTACATTTTACCGCAAAATTTTTACCAAAAATAGCCCCCCCCCCCCTTTGGGTGAGCCCCCCCCCATCGATGGGGGGGGGGGGCAAATTTGACCCCCCCCCCCCATAACGCCCCCCCCCCATAAATTTTGGCCTAAAAATAAGCCAGATATACCCAGTAGCGGCGCCAGGAGCCCACGTAGAAACCAGCCAGCCAGTGGATTCGGAGATGTGGCCATCGACGAGGCTACGCAGTCCTATGCTTAAACTAGAGTTGACGTGTCACACTTTCTAGTTTGGAAACGGAAAACAGGTAAAATCCAACTGATGCCAAGCCCTGTTGACAACTGCATCATTTAACTTCAGGTATGCCTAGGCCTACCCGCTATCTGGTGACACCTTCGAGGATGAGTAAGGACGGTCAGAGGTCGACCAGGACAGATCAGTATATACCTCCTCAGTGGGGTGACTGACCACACCGGTACACTCCACTAGGTGTACATGTTTAGCCTTCTGTACTGGCTTCAATGGTTTGTCCAGCAGCGCAGCGCGGACATAAATTTTCGAAAATTGTTCCCCTTCGGCACGAAATTGACTTATATAATTTTACTTAATTTACCCTTATGTCAGCGTTTTAAACCTTTCAATAGCAACTTTTTTACATTTTCAAAAATTTTAGCGCCTTCGGCGCGAAATTTACTAAATTTTTTGCTTAATTTACGACTATTTTTGCTTTTCAAACCTTGTTTTCAAAAATTTTTCAACTTTAGGGTGGGGTGGCTTCGACCTCGAGACCCCCAAATTTTTCTGAGGTCCGCCCCCGTCCAAAAAATCTTCATGTGCGCCACTGCTCCTTTTCAGTAACTTGTGAGAATCTTGGATACCCCCTGCTCCCCCAGCCCCCGCATTCAAAACTCTAAAAATGCCGTGTACAGTGTTATATATAGTTACTCATTATCTATTCTTACAGATTACGTATATTTATATACCATGATATTCCCGCTCGGAACTGTCATCTGGGCATGCAGAATTTCCAAATTATATGTTGGGTATGTAAGTTTATGCTGCAGATAATATATTGCTCTTAAGTAGAGATGCACCGTGGCCTGGGCCTTGAAGTCAGAAAGTAGCTCAATTTCTAAGAATTGTAACAGGTCACGAAAATCTAGTAGAAACACTATATTATGTAGTTTTCGTTCAGCCTAGTGATTATCTCCTTGTGTGTTGATTCATTGTTAGCGTCAACAGTTGCAAAATTATAGTAAAAAACACAGTGAGTTAAAAGTTTTATAAATTTAGCTGAGTTCAGGCCCCGGTCCTAGGCGGGGCCAGGACCCAGTGCATCCCTACTCTTAAGTAATAAATAATAATATCCGGATACCCGCCAATTTTTGGTTAGCGAATATCCGACAAATTTTAAAGTTATGAATTTTGTGAAAAATTTACTAATTTTTATTAGTTTACTCTTGTATACAGATATCTGGTTATTCAGTGTCCATTACTACTAGTGGCTACTTCATCACCAATCTATGAGTGCATAAATGTACAGAGATCCGGCAACAACACGGTTTCCTTTCATTTTATTTTGTGTTATTGTATTTGTGTACGTCTCTATTTTATGTTTTTTGTTTCTTTTAAGAAGATACTGATCGGAGGAACAGCATGGAACGTGATTTCCTCAATTTCTGAGACTTGACCGACGGATTTCCGGTCCCAGCCGTGATCCGTCCGTGAAGGCCGAAAATCCGATCCATCATATAAGATGATATCAGATCCATTATGATCCGCAACTTATATTTCTTCTTTTCTACTCTGCCCGTCGCTCTTACGCGATCGTGGAACCAATCTCACTAATCCAGTCGATGTTTCTCAGCACGAGCTTGAGGTTGGTTTAATATTCCGCTGTCATGTTAGGTTTAAGAGGGGAATTTGCCATTTTTGCGGCCATTAGTGATATGTATTTCTGGTGTTTACGTCATGATATTATAGGGGGGCGCGAGAGCGACCCCCTATAATATGGGTGTAAAAGGCGCTGCGCGGCCCTTTGAGACTCGTTCGAGCACCGTGCCAGCTCAATACTGAACGAAACTCGGCAAGTTTGGTATCGTTGGAATCTACACGACGAGTACAACACGTTGCAAAAAAGTTTTGGTCAAAATTTTCAACTTTGAAAATTTTCGCTTCCGGACAAGTTAGGTCTGTTTGTTTTTTTTTCTGTGTAAGTCACGCTTGGAAAAATGCAATTTTGTGCAGAGGTGTTTGCAAGATGTGGACATTTTCAGCCGGAAAGGTTTATATTTTCTGAATGCCGTTATGGTCCCATGTGCCCCGCGCTATATTTTTTCGCTGCCCGGCCCGGCATGCCACCTGTGCGGCCGGCCAAAAGTGGCCAAACGGCGTTTTTAGTCAAAAAAGGCCAATTTTGTGTCACGGCCACAAGGCTCAGGGAACAAGTTAGAGAGACGCGACTTGCTGCATAAGAAAGTTTGGGATGGGTAGCGTGTCATAACGTTGGCCGATTTTTGATTTAGGTCCTGGACCGTTCTGGCGGCCGGTCCAAAGTTAGTCGGTCCAAACGGCCATTTCGAAAAATTTCGAAGTCCCAACTCCACAGAAAATAGTCAAAAATGGGCCTAAATATGCTGTTTTGAGCCATTTAGTGAGACGCATATAAGGGTTATTGGGGTCGCTGAACACGATGAGCATAGGCGCAGCGCTGTGCGGTGCTGCTATCGTGCTGTACTATTATGCAGCAACCATAGCACGCTGTCTGTAGACTTACTGTAAACGGCTAAACATGTGAAACTTCGTGAAAATTGTGTCTGGAGTAAGGGGGAACTGTAGCTATATGTTAGTTGGTGCACTCTCTAGCTTCCACCGTGCTGTATGTGCTGCCCCAAACACAGCACAGTCGATAGCAAGTTATTCATTCGTCACTGGTATTTTAAATTCTGCATACAGATAGTTTAGGACATGACAAACTATTATAGATACATTTCCTATACTTATTACGATGTTACTATGTGGTTGCGCTGCAGTGCAGTGCTGCAGAGGTACAGCACGGCCTATAACTACCTACAGATAAGTTGCAATCGTCCAAAATTTTGCATGCAAGTGCGGCAGAGTATTGCAAATGGTGCTGTATGAGTTTCCTTCACCGACAGTAAAGTTTGTATCTAGTTGCGCTGCAGTACAGTGCTGCTGAAGTACAGCACGGCCTATAACTCGCTACAGGTAAGTTGCAATCGTCCGAAATTTTGTATAAAAGTGCGGAAGAGCATTGCAAATCGTGCCGTATGAGTTTCCTTCGCTGGTAGTAAAGCTTGCATCTGGTTGCGCTGCAGTAGAGTGCTGCTGAAGTACAGCACGGCCTAGAACTAGTTACAGATAAGTTGCAATCTTCCGAAATTTTGCACACAAGTGCGGCAGAACATTGCAAATCGTGCTGTATGAGTTTCCTTCACAGACAGTAAAGTTTGGATCTGGTTGTGCTGCAGTAGAGTGCTATATGCTATATACAGTAACTAAAACTATTGCAGCCATTCGTATATACTGGATGTTGGATTTCTGTCAAAAGAGAAAAGGGAAGAAATTGGAACTTTTCAAGCTTCTTTGTTCTGTACTTTCGGTTGACAATTAATGATTGGCGGAATTTTTAAAGTTTCTTTCACACAGCTTTAAGGTTTTTGGTTTTTACTGAGAACCTTAAAAATGAAATAGGACAAGAATAAAAATGCTCCGGTGGAGCATGAAAAATGCAATATGGGTGACATTAGGTTGTAAATGGACAGAGGACTAGGTTTTAAAACGTTAATATGGGAGGGGCAGGTTGTAAATGCCAGGAGGACTAGGTTAAAAGCGCACTAATATAGACCAGCTTCGCTGAACAACCCATATTCGCGGTCACTCATGCTCCACTCCACATGACATGCGTACTAGTAAGATCTACATTCTTCAGCTTTCAAAGCGAGCGGGACGATTTTGAAATATTAAAGCTGATTTCAAATAAACATTGCAGTTCTGGTAGAAAGGTGTTCAAGGTATTTCTTCTGCACTGTCAGCGCAGAATCTTATATGTATTAAGTTGACGCGAAAAGCAGTTGACATCATGTACGTGTATTATATATTAAGTTGTATAATAAGGAGAACCACTACATTACACTTGCAGGCCATGCTGACAAATCGTACAATTTTCCGAAGAACTGCCGATAGCAACAGCAAGCAGCAGCCGATAGAAACTTTGCAATTTTCGCGAATATGGGTTGTTCAGCTGGTCCATATTAGTGCGCTTTTAACCTAGTCCTCCTGGCATTTACAACCTGCCCCTCCCATATTAACGTTTTAAAACCTAGTCCTCTGTCCATTTACAACCTAATGTCGCCCATATTGCATTTTTCATGCTCCACCGGAGCATTTTTATTCTTGTGTTGTATGCTTGATTTATTGGTCTTCAAACAAGAAATAAGTGAAGATCAGAAGGCGGATATTTTTCGCAAAAAAGGCGACATTCCCCTGGCATTTTTTTAGTGGGGGTGGGGGGATGGGGCCCCCACTTTTCGGTTTCCCCCCACTTTCATCCCCCCACTTTTCGGCAAGCCCCCCCCTCCACTTTTTTGGGGGTCAGCCAGTGGCGCACCCAGCGTTTTCTGACAGGGGGGGGGGGCGGCAACAATGTTGAAATTTTTAATAGTTATTTCTACACATGTTTTTGTGCTTTGAGAACAAACATGTAGTAATTGGTTACATTGGTTGAGGTAGTTAAATAGAATTAATCATTCTCAGAAATGCGAAAGCAGGGGGTCTGGGGGCGCAGCCCCCAGAAGTTGAGAATTTTTTGCATTTTAGACCTGAAAACTATTTTTTCTGACCACTTTTTGTTGTTTCAAAGGATTAAAATTGTCTTCTGGGTAGCGCCCTGGTTTCACCGGATACATAAGGTATGCATGTTATGCAACGCACAACGCATGCTATCAATAGTACGCACAGAAAGCATAGCAACCGCTGCTTGCTATATACGTATACCGAATAATAATTGAAGACCAGCCACCCCACCCCGCCCCATATGCTATCCTCAAAACAACCAAAGAATAGTTAATTCGCGCCGAAGGCGCGAAAATTTTTGTTTTTTCTGCTTTTGCTCCTTTCTGTTTCTTAATTTTTCTGACCTTCGAAACCTGACCGGGGGGGGGGGCGCCCCCCCCCTTGGGTGCGCCCCTGGGGTCAGCCAAAAGTGTCGAAAAATTAAGTTTGTGAGGTCAAATTTTAAAAAATTTTCTCAATGTTTTGCTAATTTATGGACTTATAAGTTAATTTAAACTTAATTAATTTTTATAATTTAAGTGATTTTACCTAAAAATGCTACTTTTTGGCTAAAGATTTTGGTATTTTATACCTTGGACTCGCCCCCCCCCCACTTTTCGGAACCCCACACCCCACTTCCCCCTCCACTTTCAAAACCCTAAAAATGCCAGATTCCCAGGTATGTTAGTCAAGCTCACCAACAGGTGCCTTATTCCCTGGCTGTCCTTTTGCGCAAGCATCTCGTTGTGCTCTGCCTTTTGAAATAACATTCTAGCTCTTCGCTATCGTGAGATAACCAATTTTCTTATTCCGGCATCGAAAACTTGTCATTTTTTAAGAAATCGAATAATTCATATTGAGCCTTTTCTTGAGCCAACTAAGCCGTATATAAAATTAAACTAAGGGCGTCATTTGAAGATTACGCAGATGCCAATTATCTGAGGCATGGTCATTTTCCAATTGCTATCCCATAGACTGCTATCGCAAAATACACAAACACGACGAAATTTTTTCCAGCAATTCTGGACCATTAAATTTTGGTATGCATGCTAGAGGTTACCAGTAAGCAAATGTGCTCTACACAAAAATAGCTTTTTAGTTGCACCGATTGTTGCTTTCCAGTCCAGCTGCAGTCGTCGCTTGCCAAAGTTGGGAAAAGAGGGCAAAATCCAGGTTGCGCATAGGTTTTTGCTAATTTCTCCATAACCAAGAGCGATTTCATAATAATCAAAAAAGGTTCCCGAGCTATTTGATAGAAGCATCAAATGATATAATCAATGTATCTCGAAAAATTTACTTCCGGCTGTAAAAAATTTGAAAAATTGCACTCTTTAAAATCCGTTAAAACGTTTTTCGAAACCCAAAAGGAATCACCACCGTAAAAAAGGTTTTGCCCATAGTTGAACGTGAAATTAAGTGCATTGTCGGTTTGCCAGTTTTGGAACTTGAACTAGAAAAAGCCCAGCTTACTGGGCTTATCCTGCCGGGGGCGAGGATCCCATTTACAACATACAAAGTATATATGTGCTGGTTTTCATAGGTACCAAATTTAGTCCAGAAAAATATCGCTTAGAAGGCCAAATTTCTAGAAAATTTTCTGGCATTGCTGGTGATTTTTTCTGCCTTTTTATCCCTTTTAACACGAAATGTTTATTGTTGCACTAAAAACAAACTTTCCTAGCGCATGCTGTGAAAATAACGCAATGTTTCCACCAGTAGTTTCAGTACGTTTTTGAAAAGTTTGACCCCTCCCTGGAGGTTTCTGGCTTTGCCCATGCATAAGGGAGTCCTCTAAACAATTCTCCAGGAAAACTTTCCTATAGAATAATCCCAATATTCAAGAGAAAGCCAGCTTTTTCCAGTTTATTACATTCTATATTTCTATATTGATAATTTGTGATTATCCGTCAATTATTACACTGCATATTTCTATGTTGATAATTTGTGATGATACGTCAATTAATTACTAAGATTCCCAGCAATTCTATTATTATATAACTGATATTTCAGTTAATGATCCGATCATTCGTCGTCTCGCTTCTGCAGACCTTATTCTTCGCGATTGTGGTCATTCAAGGTGCTGACTTTTTCTACCTTGGTCGTTGTAGGAACCCTTTTACCATGTGAAGCGAGAACGATCAGTCAGTGGTTGGGAAAATCAACCGTTCCACCACTGATAATTGATCACCTTTTTGCCAGGTTAACTTAGATCGCAGAAACTACAAGACCCCATCCGGAAGATGATCTGTTACCTAATTGATTACCAATCAAATAATTTGTTAATTTGCACCATTTGTTTTGGCGCGTTACGAACTTTCTGACCCTTTTTCTCTGTCTTGAAGTCGTAATAATTGCTATGGGAAGCCGTGATGAAAGAAGCAATGCAATTATACGTTTAATATGACTATTGGTTTTCTCTGTTTTGTTGTTGCTCACTTTTGACTGTTATGATGTTTGCTAGTTTTTTTATGATATTTTGCCAGCGCCCCGTAATTCTGGTTTATAACTTTTATCGTAGCTTTTTGTTAATGGCTGTCATATGGGTTGCTGTCGCTGTTAATATGGTTATGTAAAGTGTAAACTAACTTTTGGTTTGTATTACCTGTTTGTTATCCAAACCGATGTCGTATATAGCTTGTTTTGCTGTGTCACAAAATTATATGCCTGTTTGGAAAGGGTTATGCCAGGTTGAATTTTTTGTTTTCACATGCATTGGTAGTAGTAGCTATGTTTGTCGGACTAAGAGTACATAATGATAAGAGTAGGAGACTGCAGATACTCCATGCAATGAGCGCAAAGACCGCTCTTTGTAGGCTATTGCCTGACTCCCCCCGCCAGCCCCCACAAATCGGCTCCCTCTCACGCCTCCCCCACAATGGGCACAACTTCCAAACTGAGGTAGCTTGATCGCTTAATATATAACGAAAATTCTAGCCCATTGTAGGTGCGGTGTGAGAGGGGCAATTTGTGGAGGGGGGATGAGGGAGTAACCTGCACAGAGCATAGTTTTTGGTCTCATTGTATGGGAGTAGAGATAGATAAGAATTACTATCATTATGTACTCTGGATTGGACTAACCCACATTTGAGTTCCTGTTTTTGACTATCCAAATTTTCATCTGAAGTTGTCTTGTTTTGTTGCTTGCCGTGTCTCTCTTGTTTCCAAAAGTTTTTGGTGTGATGACTATTTTTACTCTGTTACATAAAATGTATGTACTTTGGTTTTGTTGAAAATCATTTTAACAGATTTGTTGATTCTGTTTGCGAGTTTGTAGGATTCAATGATGTGTGGTCACTGTTGTACACTTTGTTATTGTTATACGATAGTGTAAAATGGCTTGTTGCATGATTTGTTTGTAGTGTAAACGATAGGAAATATCTTCGACGAAGCGGGAAGACTAAGGCTAACGCAAAGCTTAGTAAATGAACTCTAGAAAAACATTTGAATAAGCTCAGAATCATGCAGAACTTCAGTCTGCATTTGCGTCGCCTGTCAAGTGCAGATTAAGTGTCATTTACTGTGTATACTTTCCTTCGAGTAAAATTGTTGATGTAAATAAGTAGGTCTGTAGTTGGTTATGGCTATTCGCTATTTTCATAATTGGTTAGAACGAGAATCGGTTCAAAACGGACAACACCTGTTCCACAACAAGGCAAGCTGGGTGATATGTCCTTTTCGAGAAGCGAAATGCAGGCGAAGCCAACGAAGGATTCCGAATACTTGATGTTCTGTGTCAGTAAATTCGCGGACAGCGACCGTAGCAAACAAATTGTTCTGGCTTCGTGCATAAAGCTTGTAAGGAAATAGGTTGCATCAAGAGTACATAACTGGTCTGAAATTCGCATGGTATGCTTAACGTTTTTAAGCAAGCTCGAAAAGAAGTATTCAGTTGATCCAAAGTGTGTCTGTTGCCAGCTTCAGCGCGCGAGCAGAGCGTGCAAATTTCTTTGAAGTGATGGGTCTAATTTGGGGTTTGAGCCGTCATCGTGCAGATCATGTCGCAAGCCTAGTGAGTGGCGCTTGTCACAGTCAGTTATTGTTTTCCCATGGTATGATATTGGTCGAGGTCGTATTGAGATCTCCGTTCGTTCGTTGCTCGGTCTGCGCATGAGAGCGGCTTATGCCTGGGTTTATCCGTTTTTCCCTTTCTTGCGTGTATTGACTGAGAAGCGAAGGAACGGTCTTCCACCTTCGCTTCTCAATGAATCGTCCAGAGTAGGATTGTGCCAGCCCGAGCGGCCCGGGTGTAGTCCGAGCGGCCCAAGTGACCCAGTACGGCTGCGAAGAAACCCAAAAATGCCTCAAATCGCATCAGGTTTGCGCGAGCAGTTTATTAGTATCATGTGTCGGTAAACCCAAAGTGAACTTTCATGGTTAGATTAGCTGTAACTTCAAGTTCTCATTAGCTATTAGAAGCTTTTCATTTCAATTTTCAGATAATGCTTTGAGCCCTATGTAATTTGTAACCACACACTGGAGTTATAAAGCTTGTCTTGTAGATTGTAAGATGTTTGGTTAAGTATTGAATCATCAAAAAGGAATAAGAAATCGCGAAGTTTTACATGTTCCTTGTGGCAAACCAGAGTTTGTCTGCCGCCGCAGGCAAAGTAACTACAATATTTCCTTTTGAATTTTACAAATGTTTGTTCGAAGTCAATTTGCCGCTATTTTGCTGATAAAGAACACCTGTATAAAGTTTAGCATTGCAACATGCTTGCTAAAAGCATTTGGATATATAGTAGAATTATGTTTTAAAACTTGTCTACATATATTTTGCTTCAAATGTGTCGCGTCTGATTATGTACATATATTAAGCACTGAAGAAGACGACAGTGTGTAGACAAAGGAAGCTAGTCACAACGAAAAATCAATAGTTTTCAGCAATGACAAAGTACAAACTACTCAAACAGCCCGGAATGCCCGAGCAACCCGAGTGGCCCGAGTGGTCCGAACGGCCCGAGCGGCCCGAGTCGGGCCGGGCTCAACAGAGAACTCGGGCCGGGCCGGTTTCGGGCCGGTCCGAGCCCGAAGCCCGCTTCACGGCCCTGGCACAACCCTAGTCTAGAGATGAAACCGGGTCAGTTCGGGTCACTATATGGACCGGGTCAGGAGCTCTGACCCGGTCTTGACCCGGTATATTTAATTGGAGGAATTTTTTGCTGTTACAGGATATTTTTCAAAGTTTTACCAATTTTTGCCAACTGAAAACTTCAACAATTACTCAAAAACTAGCAATAGAAATATTCTTAACTTAGTCGCATAGTTTTTGAAATGCTTGTCGCTGTAGTAGTGTAGTAGTTTAATAGTAGTAATGTAGTAGTAATAAGAAGGAAAATTTCAGCAAAATAAGGTTTACAGATTCTGAGTTTTACTTTGCATTTTTTGCAATTGTTATGGCTTATCTTGAGAAACCAATTCTGATTGATTTTATTTCATATTGTCTGAATCCTAGCCATACGAAAAAATATTTCCAAAGGATTTCTGCTGAGTGAAACTTCAATCATACAACTAAATGAAATATTTTACCAAAATATATAATGATAGAACAGGAAAGTGCTGTTAAACCCTAATGATCAGAATTAGATGATGTTATGACTTCGGCAAAGTATTGTGTTCCAATTTGTGTGATTCAAAAAGCTATGTAGTTTACTTGACATTATAGAGTGCAAAATCGTGCAAATCGTTTTGATTTTTTTTCCGGCTTTACAATATTCACTTTCCAATGCAACTACTTCAAGTAAAGCAAAACTTATGCCCAACTTGATATTTTAGTCGTCCAAAATGTCCAATATGGTAAAAACACTCATCGCACCCCAATAAAGTATTTTTAATTTTTTTGCAAGCTTAAACCTGAATTTTCAAAAATACCTGGTCACCGGGTCAGGGTTCGACCGGATCACCGGGTCAGTAAATAGTGACCCGGTTTCATCTCTGGAATCGTCCTTAAAGTAGTGCTCGGAACGGTTCCACTGGAACCGGTAGAACCGGAACCGGAACCGGAACCGGAAGGATTTTTAGAACCGGAACCGGAACCGGAACCGGAACCGGTAGCATTTGGAACCGGACCGGTTCCAGTGTAATTTGTCTCAGATGATTTGAAAAATATAACCAAAAATTCAGTTTTCAGCCTGCAAATTTTCAAAATTTCTCTAGCCTTTAAATGTGAACTTTTAGTCAGGAAATTCTGAAAATTTCTCTATCCTTTGAATGTGGTTCCCTGGAAGTTTACTCCAATAAGTAAGAGTATAACTTTTTCTTGTACATATGTTGGTAAGTTACGCAATTACTTTTGAGCTGATGCTTTTGGAGTCATCAACTTGGAAGCATTAATACTAATTGTCTACTTCTAGTTAAAAACCGTCTTTACATCAAAATATAGCTTACGATAGTCTTTTTCTAATAGATACCTGGAAACTAACCATGATGTCTAAAGTTTTCACTAAATATTAGAATTGGTGTATATAGATTTCCGCATAATCTCGCAATAGAGACAACGATAACGAGAGTCTGGCCGAAAACTGTCTTGAGATTTGTTTTCAGCAAACTCTGAAACTTCCTGTACTACATATACAACGTTTCAGGAAAATCGTAGAAAAAACTTTGGTTTGTTCCTCTTAGACTGTTGTTTTACCAATGTTGTTTACCCCTTGGAAGCTTAAATTTTTAAATTTTGCTGCAGATTGGCCAATAATTTGTTGAAATGCATTTGTGCTAAATTTCAGCAAAATCGTTTACAAACTGGAAGTTACACAGAGGGATTCGTCCACTTTCCTAATACCGGCAGCCTGCATTGGAGATGAAATAAAAATGTTCATTAATGAATGAAACCGATTATTAATAATTAATAAAATGAATAAATATCTTCATTTCTAGTCCTATAGTCATTTTGTTTAAAATTTTTCAAAGTTTTCAAAGTCCTAGTCCTAGTCCTTTTTGGAAGTTAATTTTTCAAAATTCTCAAATGGTGAAAAGTTGGAAAGGACTGCGAAAGGAAATTTTATTATCTTAGCACTTTTCACGCATGCATGCAGGTAAATTTTAACTCTGCCAGTTTTAACTCTTTTAACTTTTATTTTTAACCTGCAGAGTTAAGATTTAAAAACAGGAAGAGTTAAATTTAACAATGCGCATTCATGGAGAGGGTTAGAAAAACTTCCTCTCATCTATTCTACTCTTCCCATTCGCGAAAAGGACCTGAGTACACAGTAGAGTCGCAAAAGTGGTCATTCTTACTGGAATCAGGGCACCAAAATGAAAACGAACATTTTTAAAAAGCATTGAGCTATTTCTAACGGTTTAAAGTTAGTATATATATAAGCCAGAACGGTTGCCAGTTTAATGAAATTAGTTTATTCAAACTGAAGTTCAAGACAATTTTGGTTTATTTAAACTTGTTCTATTGCACATTTTACCACCTCAAATTTGCTATTTGCCAACACCAAAGTTTATTGCGAAAACTGGAGATTTCACCTAAGACTAATTCTGCAGTTTTGAGACTTCATGTAAAGATCGAAGGTTTATGATTGAATAGTGCATCCGAAATTTCACTAGTTGCATATAATGAGGTGAATCGTGAATGTACTCGTTGTAAGCATTAAATCATATGTAGATCTTTTTCCAACTCCAAACATCGACAAAATTATATATTGGGTTTCAAAAACACGGCATAGATAAATAAAGATTAGTTTTGATGTTATTAACATTTATGATTTGTGCTGTGCAGCGCATTTATTTTACGAATGCAGATTATATAATCTTTTAAATGAATTCAAGCTTAATATACTAGTCTTAACCTTATGTCTCGATAGGAGAGATATTGAAGAAACACTTGTTCACTTTTTCGAAATTTTTAATTTTTTCGCTTTTTAGAGCTAACAATATCCTGCCAATCGCGAAAAATTGGATTCGAGGTATCTGTATTATTTCTTGCCAAACCTGCCGCTGCTTTAATGCAAAAAACATGAATACTTTGAACCCGCAAGATAGAGGATCGCGAGAAATTAACAAAATTCTTGGTCAGTTGTCAAACAAAATAAATATGAGAACCAGCTAATTAGTGCCTGTGTCATGCCGTGAATGCTCAAATCCTATACGGTTGAACAAAATATTACCATGGTACACAGGATGAGTTTAGGATTCAAACATTTTACAAATTCATTACACTTTTTGACACATTTTAAACACTATTAAACATAGGGGTGAAAATTAATTACTTTTTACACGTAAATTAATAACCTTAAGCATATAACAACGTTGGGTCATAATGTTTTGATCCAATTTATATAAAAAAATTAAAAAATTTTGAATTATAAGCGTTTTATAAAAATCTCAATTGGAACCGGAACCGGAAGCTAGAACCGGAACCGGAACCGGAACCGGAACCGGAACCGGTGCTCTGGAACCGGAACCGGAACCGGTTTCAAAAATCGGAACCGGTCCGAGCACTACCTTAAAGGTCATGTCTGAAATTTGGCAGCCGATGGCGGTATAAGAACTTTGCCAGTTCTCGAAATCTTACCTAATTTTAGGGACAATATTATTTGTCTACAAAAAGTTGGGCTTTCATTGGATTGGATGATTCTGTCTTTAGCTGGTTGTGACATTGTAAGGTTGTTTCAATAGGCTATTTCAGACTATGTTTCAATTTCAGTTGTAGACGGTGATCGAATTCAGTTGTAGACGGTGATCGAACAAATTCAGTTTCAGGTGTATTCCGGGAACCGAAATTTTATAGTTGTTTCAGACTTCGAGCAAATTCAGTTTCTCGTGAAACCGAAATTTTATATAAGTTTCACTCGACAAAACAAAATACAAATTTCCGATCCAGTCATTTCAGTAATTTCTGTCGGAGTTTCAGTTACAGTTAGTGTTGGGCGTTGGACGCTTTCAAGGACTTCATATCCCTGTGCATTTGTGCATTTATGCGTCCATCTAACGATTTACGAATCTCTCTATCGTTGGAGGACTACTGCATAGGAAAGCGAAGAACTTTTGAACAAGCCTGCAGCTACCCAGAAAATCCAGTGCTGTCTAACTGTTTCCAAGAAACAACCGATGTTGAAAATAAATTAAATATTAATATACTTGCTTGTTAGAAAATTCTCACTAAAGTCTGACCAAAAATTCTTGGAACCGAACTGTGAGCGCTTGTCCTGAGTTAACCTTTGAAGTTAGTCTATATAAAGTATATATTTTTAGAAACCTCAGGAGGAGGAGAATCCGGCAAAACCATCATATCCGGTCTATGTCCGGTTACCGGATGCCAAATCGATAAAAACGCTTCAGATTCGGAAAGGAAATGCTAATTAAGTCATACTCTAGCACGTTGGTCCTTGGCCCAAGACATATCCGAAAATCCGGTCACATCCGGTCCATGTCCAGTAACCGGATGTCTAGGTCACAAAAACTGTACAGCAAGATGGGTAGGTCGTACAGTTTCGATGATTGAAGTTTTGGATTCAGCGGGTCGAAATTAGTCTATATACGCAGTTTTGTCCAATTTGGACCGAAATTGCGTGATTTATGGTCGTATCCGGTTCGAAAAAAAAACGGAAAAATCTGTTTTTCCGGTCTGGTGCTCGGAATCGGGGATAAAAAATGTTAGTTTTTGGCACAATGAATATTTAGGAGGCTACTTTCATTTTACCGGTGTCAAAGTAATAGAATATCCGGTCGATTTGCGGATCTGAGCTTTGAAATTTGAGATTTCATAGGCTATTATCTCAATATTCGGTTGGTCCGGAAGTCAAATTATTTCATTTAAATGATATTTTGTCTATCCCTAACAAACTTCAACCTCAAATTACTTCATATCTGCTTTAATTTTTGAATTATGGAGTTTTAAAAATGGTTCAAAAATAACTTATATGGCATGCGACAAAGCTAAGCGTACATGTCCGGTTTAACAATTAGACAAAACAAGCAAAATCAGCCCTCTTTTAAATCGCTATCATTCAAAAATTTTTGTGACCTAGACATCCGGTTACCGGACATGGACCGGATGTGATCGGATTTTCGGATATGTCTTGGGCCAAGGACCAACGTGCTAGAGTATGAATTAATTCGCATTTCCTCTCCGAATCTGAAGCGTTTTTATCGATCTGACATCAGGTAACCGGACATAGACCGGATATGATTGTTTTACCGGATTCTCCTCCTCCTGAGGTTTCTAAAAATATATACTTTATATAGACTAACTTCAAAGGTTAACTCAGGACAAGCGCTCACAGTTCGGTTCCAAGAATTTTTGGTCAGACTTTAGTGCTGAATGTTTACCGGTTCGCAATCTTCAGTTTTTCGAATGAACTGAAACTGAGACTGCAACTCCGACTGAAACTAAAACTGAAATTATTTTGCGATCCCGGCTGAAGCTGAAACTGAAACTTAAATTAGTTACTGAAACATCACTACTATTTGAAGTAAAGAAAAGCAGCAAAATTTTAGCAGTCATTCGGGGTTTGCCAGAACATTCCCATCTGAACCTGAAAACTGCAGGTTGGCTGTCCGTTGGCCGGTCATTGGCTGTTGTACAGCAGAGAGAAGGCCAATTGGCCGAGGGACACTGGACACAGTCAACGACCAAAGTCCGGTCAATACTAATGGCTAGGCCGACGAAAAATCCGGCCAACGCCTAAAACTAGTTACAGTTCTTTCAAAAAAGCTCCCTATCCAGCATCCACCAGCTGAAAACTCTCAGAAAACTCTGGAATTGATTTTAGTTCGGAATTCAAAGTAGTTTCAGCTAGTTTCGGGTCGGCGGGCTACAATAATTTCAGTTTTCGCTGAATTTCAGTTTCAAAACTTTTCCTAATATAGCTTGAGTTTAAGTTGCAGTTTCAGTAACGGAAACATCACTAGTTCGTTGATATGGGACCAGTTTCATAAAACTATTCTAGATCTTATTTGCTAAACCACCCTGGAAGTTTTTGAGATCGGCTCTTGTTCTCTGGTCGACCTGGTTGGGTAGTAACTAGATGGCGATATCAGAGATGGGTCCCAGGCCAACGTTTGACTTTCATCGAGGTTTCATACACTGAGAATCTGCGCAAGATGTTCTAAAGATGCAGTGATTGCATATCCAAAATTGAGATAATCTGTAGCCTGCTGGTTTCCTTTCGGGTATTTTTGACTCATACTGCTTTAATCTTTTACGTATACTATAACTTACGAAATACCCTATTTCCGTGCTCTTTAATATTTTGGGACCAGTCCCGTATTTTTAGGCCAAAAGATAAGATTTCTCGAACGTTAAGACCTGAAGAACCAAATCCAAAAACATGTCCCTCGGCCCATTATGTCCTTCATATCATGGCACAAAAAGAACCTTTGGCCGATTCTACATTTATGAGAAATCGATGTTCAAAATTTTTCGTCTGTATTTAGCCGCTATTTCAGAAAATGCTTGCTATTTTTTGCTAATTACACTAGTTTCGTATGCTCCTTTGAATGTCCTAATTAAAATTGCGAAAAGCACTGCACAAGAGGATACCACCACCTTAAATCAACTCCAAATATGGCTATGTCAAAAAGCAGAACCCTGATTTACGCCACGTAATCTTTATAACTGTCTGCTAAGCAAATTTCTCTGGAATGCCCACCACCCCTCAAATCGTTCAAATGTGATGCGACCAGGTAAGCTAAAATTTTGTATGGATATGTTATCGACCACGCTGAGTTCAAACATAGCAGCATTTTTCGATTTCGCGAAGATCAATTTTTTTTCGATTTGCAAGGGGTGACCAAGGGAAATTGAAAGACTTTTGTCTTCGATTCAGTTGAAAAGTTGTAGATATGGTTTTCTTGTCCGCGGAACACGAATATGAAATCCGTTAACCGATTCGGCTTTCCCTTAGTTCAGTTATAAAGCTTATGATATAAGTATGCTGAGCTAACGGAAAGCTGAATCGAGAAACAGACTCAGATTCGTGTCCTTCGGCCCAGAAAACCCCTATACACCTTTTTCGCAAAATCGAAGACAAAAGTTTTTCGGCTTCCCTTGGTCCCTGTTTACGGATCGAAAAAATCGAATTTCGCGAAATGGAAAATTTTTGCGATATTTGAACTCAATGTGGTCGAAAACGCACGAATACCAAATCTTAGCTCAAATTCTTAAGCGTTGAAGAATTTGAGGGTGTGGGGGGGGGTAATCCAGACAAGACCCACTTCTCCTACAACGGTAGCTGTATATTAAAGACAAAGAGATCATTTTTAATTCACAACATGCAGTTTTATTTGACAAAAGCAATAAAATACTCTAGGCCTTCAAAACATCCACGTTTAGCCAGAGATTTAGTTTCATACTCTACGCTCTTCTTCTTCAACACCATCTTTCTTCTTCCGCGTCCAGAGTAGGACAAAACTGCACATGCATTGAGGAGGGCTATCGTTTGGAAGTTGGAGCTGCACTTTTTACACACGTCGTAAAAAAACTGGTTTTAATTGGCCTGCGCAGTCAGTGACGCCTATACCTATTTTTTCTAATATATCATCCGGAAATCAACATCTTAGACGTTATTCACAGCCCGCGGCCGCCCAGTGAAACTTCCGAAATCAAGCACTAACGACTGTATGTATCTGAGAGTGTGCATCCATATTGTGTTGGGCAGAAATTGAGGACATTATCTCTAATTTAAATTATGTGAACGTTGAATAATTTTTCCTGCCAAACTATCAATTTCTAAAATCATCCTTCAATTTCTAAAATCATCTTTCAATTTTTAAATTCTTCTTACTCAATCGGAACATAAATCAAAAAATATAAACAACAGTTTTAGTCTGTAAGTGCTGCTGTGATATTAAAAATGCTAACGATTTGAAGTAGAGGCTTTAGTGTGGTTTGTGCACCCATCTGCACAAAAGCACCAGGTGGCTAAGGGAAATGATGTTCTAACTTTAAATTTGGCCAAAAATGTCAAAACGTTTGGCCAACCAAAGAAGAATATTAATCTTTTAATCCTAGTTCGACTAACACAATGTTTATATGCAACATTTAGTAATTTTTCTGCAGATGGGCACACAGTTTAATTTTCTTACGAAAAGGAGCAGTGAAGCCAGTTCCTACTAGCCTAATGTTTTTAATTAATCATGTTGGCAGTTGCAAGCTAGGAATTCCCATCCCCTATATCTTCAAAAGCCAGTCCATCGGACAAAGTCGGGGCAAGCGCATCTTAGTGACCCCCTTCCAGGTAAGTGGCATCCGTAATTTGATGCCGCAAACGGATAATTCCTGAGCCCACCTGTTTTATCTTTTGTCCGCCAGTTATATATTGAGTTGCGCCCACTGATCGGATCAGTACGTGACGCTCCCTTTTTATACCTCCACGTCCGCGTCTGCGTTTAATCTTCCGCGTACGTTCTCCTTTTGTCTTGGTCCCCATTGTTAACACAATCCAGGGTCCTAGCAATATTACCCTAAATCTTCTCAGAAGCATTAGACTAATACATATGGGAAGTTTATCTAGCAGACATGGCCATGGTCGAAATCCAATGCCAAAGAGCTTAAGATAATTCTAACAAGCCTAGAAGATTAGCCTAGAAGATTTCTTTAATTTTCACAAATGTATGTTTATAAGCTTGACACAGTTTAGTCATAAGCAACATAATAGAGCATACTAATTTACATTTATTCAGTTTAAATGAAATCATAACAATTATTGCAACGTTTCAACGAATCTTGGGACCTTTTCAAGAAAGGGTAGAGTAGAGTAGAGTAGAGTAGGGTAGGGTAGAGTTAAAATTAACTATGTTCATGAAAGCGTGGAGTTAATTTTTGCTCTGCGTTTTTAACTCCCTTGAATCCTGCAGGGTTAAAAGTGGCAGGGTTAAAAGGAGTTAAAAATGGCAGAGTTAAAACTGACTCCATGCATTCATGAAAATGGTTAATTTTAACTCTACTCTACGCTACTCCATCTTCCTTGAAAAAGGAACTAGCCATGCTGAAGTCGATTTACATAAATATTCTGAGTCCTGATTACAACAACATAAATTTATTTTACTAGTAAACAAGCATCATCATTGTCATATGTAAACTTTTGTAAATACATAAACAATAAATTAAATTTATGTTTGAAGAACATTTGAGGAAGAAAACAATGAATTCATTTTGGAAGAACATTTGAGGAAGAATTTCTTTACTAGTTTTGGAGATTTTTCAATTTTTGCTTGGCAAAAACCTACATTAAACAAAATGGTAATATAACCCTGTTCGCTTCCTGAACGTCTCTTCTAGACATGTGCAGGAGGGAAAGTTCAGGGGGGCGGGTGAGCCGGCGGCCGCAACCCGAAGGCCGCCGGAAAACCTGTTTTTCCGGTCTGCCAAAAACTTCCGAGGTTTACAGCATGAATCCACTGGATAATGAGTTATTGGTCTATCCTTTCCACTTTGCTTCCAGTTTTTAAACTTTCCTTTCACTTTATTTTCTGTTGCTAAAAACTCTTTCCGTTTTCGCTTCCGTTAAGTAGACGGAGCTTTCAAATTTCAAGAATGTTCTCAGCAAATTTAAAACAGAAATAAAACTTTCAAATAAGCACAGCATGCCCAGCCAAGGAGATGCAACACGCAAGTTCTCGATTGGCTACGTCAGCTCACCACATTTTTAGTGAGTTAGCTAACTACATTTCTGTCTGCTTATTAGCTAAAAAATTGCCAAAACACGCAGTTCTTATACAAGGAAACCGTTCAAACTATCGGTACATTACTTATACAACCGTATCAAGGTCCACCAAAATATGCTGATTGTAGTAATGAAATAGATTTGAATTTAGAATAAAGATAGATGCATGTAGTTATCAAAAATCCTTAATAGAATACTTGATAATCAAATAATAAAACATCGGACACAAGAAAACTAAGTTAACAAATCCCAGACTTGGGAAATTTCAGTGAGAGCATTCATTAAACCTTCCTTTGTGTTTTAACTCTGCTTAACCCGTGTGTTTGACAGGGGTTAAATTTCAATGCGAAAAGCTTTGAGGGAGTTAAACCTTAAAGTTTAACTCTTTCATGAAAAGGGTAGTTAATTTTAACCCTACCTAGTTAGTTTGCGCCTCAGTTCAGGCACAAAACACCCGTCAACGTCAAATGTCAAAAAGTCAACGCGCAATGCCACCCAATTCTTACAATGCAGAAACACCGATCTAAATCCAAGCAGCCTCAATCTAAACACAAGGTGTGCGCCTCAGCCCAGGCACAAAACACCCATGTCATCGCACAAAGCAGCGAATTCTTATTGTGGAGCAACACCGATCTACATCAAAGTAGGCTCAATCTAAACACAAGGTGTGTGCCTCAGCCCAGGCACAAAACACCCATGTCATCACACAAAGCAGCGAATTCTTATTATGGAGCAACACCGATCTACATCAAAGTAGCCTCAATCTAAACTCAAGGTGTGCGCCTCAGCCCCGGCACAAAACACCCATGTCATCGCACAACGCAGCGAATTCTTACTATGCAGCAAGACCGCTCTACGTCCAAGCAGCCTCAATCCAAACTCCAGGTGTCAGCTTGCGCCTCAGCCTAGGCACAAAGCACACATGTCAACCCGCAAAGCCACCCAATTCTTACTATGCAGAAACACCTATCTACATCCAAGAAGAATCAATCCAAACTCAAGGTGTGCGCCTCAGCCCAGGCACAAAACACCCATGTCATCGCGCAAAGCCACCTAATTTATACTATGCAGCAACACCGATCTACATCCAAGCCGCCGCAATCCAAACACCAGGTGTCAGCTTGGGCCTCAGTTCAGGCACAAAACATCCATATCAACGCGCACAGCCAGCCACTCTTACTATGCAAGAAAACCCAGCTACATCAAAGCAGCCTCAATCTAAACTCAAGGTGTCTGTTTGCGCCTCAGCCTAGGCACAAAACAGCCACGTCAACGCGCACACGCAGCCAATTCTTACTATGCAGCAACATCGACCTACATCCAAGCAGCCGCAGTCCAAACTCCAGGTGTCAGCTTGCGCCTCAGCCTAGGCATAAAACACCCACGTCAACGCGCACAGCCAGCCACTCTTACTATGCGACAACACCCAGCTACGTCAAAGCAGCCTCAATCTAAACTCAAGGTGTCAGCTTGCGCCTCAGGCACGGCACAAAACACTCATGTCAACGCGCACAGCCAGCCACTCTTACTATGCAACAACACCCAGCTACGTCAAAGCAGCCTCAATCTAAACTCAAGGTGTCAGCTTGCGCATCAGGCAAGGCACAAAACGCCCACGTCAACGCGCACAGCCAGCCACTCTTACTATGCAACAACACCCAGCTATGTCAAAGCAGCCTCAATCTAAACTCAAGGTGTCAGCTTGCGCCTCAGGCAAGGCACAAAACACCCATGTCAACGCGCACAGCCAGCCACTCGTACTATGCAACAATACCGATCTACATCCAAGTAGCCGCAGTCCAAACTCCAGGTGTCAGCATGCGCCTCAGCCCAGGCACAAAACACCCACGTCAACGCGCACAGCCAGCCATCCTTACTATGCAACAACACCTATTTACATCCAAGCAGCCGCAGTCCATACTCCAGGTGTCAGCATGCGCCTCAGCCTAGGCAGAAAACACCCACGTCAACGCGCACAGCCAGCCACTCTTACTATGCAACAACAACCATCTACATCCAAGCAGCCGCAGTCCAAACTCCAGGTGTCAGCTTACGCCTCAGCCTAGGCACAAAGCAGCCACATCAACGCGCACAGCCAGCCACTCTTACTATGCAACAACACCCAGCTACGTCAAAGCAGCCTCAATCTAAACTCAAGGTGTGAGCTTGCGCCTCAGGCAAGGCACAAAACACCCATGTCAACGCGCACAGCCAGCCACTCTTACTATGCAACAAAACCTATTTACATCCAAGCAGCCGCAGTCCAAACTCCAGGTGTCAGCATGCGCCTCAGCCTAGGCAGAAAACACCCACGTCAACGCGCACAGCCAGCCACTCTTACTATGCAACAACAACCATTTACATCCAAGCAGCCGCAGTCCAAACTCCAGGTGTCAGCTTACGCCTCAGCCTAGGCACAAAGCAGCCACATCAATGCGCACAGCCAGCCACTCTTACTATGCAACAACACCTATCTACATCCAAGCAGCCGCAGTCCAAACTCCAGGTGTCAGCATGCGCCTCAGCCTAGGCAGAAAACACCCACGTCAACGCGCACAGCCAGCCACTCTTACTATGCAACAACACCGATTTACATCCAAGCAGCCTCAATCTAAACTGAAGGTGTCAACTTGCGCCTCAGTCCTGGCACAAAACACCCATGTCAACGCGCACATCAAGCCTCTCTTACTATGCAACAACACCCAGCTACGTCAAAGCAGCCTCAATCTAATCTCAAGGTGTCAGCTTGCGCCTCAGGCAAGGCACAAAACACCCATGTCAACGCGCACAGCCAGCCACTCTTACTATGCAACAACACCCAGCTACGTCAAAGCAGCCTCAATATAAACTCAAGGTGTCAGCTTGCGCCTCAGGCAAGGCACAAAACACCCATGTCAACGCGCACAGCCAGCCACTCTTACCATGCAACATCACCTATATACATCCAGGCAGCCTCAATCCAATCTGAGGGTGTCCGCTTGCGCCTCAGCCTAGGCGCCAAACACCCACGTCAACGCGCACAGCCAGCCAGTCTTACTATGACTTACTCTTACCCAGCCTGACAGGTGCAAAGTGACATCTTGCATTTTGATTGAGGCTGATTTGATGGAGATCGGTATTGCTGGTTAGTAACGCTTCGCAGGCTATGCGCGTTGCCATAGGTGTTGATGCGCGTGATAGTTGTTGCTGGTGCGCAACCTGATACCTTGTATTTTGATTGAGGCTGGTGGTATTCAGATCGGGGGGGGGGGGGTTGCTGTTTAACACTTGGCTGACTGTGTGTGCAAGTGTGTGTGCGTGTGTGCGTGTGTGTTGATTGATATAGTTGTTTTGTACGCCAGCCCGGGCACAAAACACCTATATCAACTGACTCGCTGCCAGGGAAGTATTATTGAACAGCAAAGCCGATTCTCATTAAATCAGCCTAAATCAAAACCCAAGGCATCAGTTTGTGCTCCAGCCCAGGCAAAAAGCACCTATCAACGTGTACAGTTAGCCAGCGTTAGTAAACAGCAACACCGACCTCCGACAAATCAGCCGCAGTCAAAATGCAAGATGTCACTTTGCACCTGTCATTCTGGGTAAGAGTAAGGCATAGTAAGACTGGCTGACTGTGCGCGTTGACGTGGGTGTTTTGCGCCTAGTTTGAGGCGCAAGCGGACACCTTGAGATTGTATTGAGGCTGCTTGAATGTAAATCGGTGTTGTTGCATAGAGTGGCTGGCTGTGCGCGTTGACATAGGTGTTTGATGCTTGGCTGGTGAGCAAACTGATACCTTGTATTTTGATTGAGGCTGGTTTGATGAAGATCGGTGTTGCTGTATAACACTTGGCTAACTGCATGTGCATGTGTGTATGCGTGTGTGCGTGTGTGCGTGTGTGTTGATTGATATAGTTGTTTTGTACGCCAGCCCGGGCACAAAACATCTATATCAGCTGACTCGCAGCCAGGCAAGTATTATTGAACAGCAACGCCGATTCTCATTAAATCAACCTGAATCGGAACCCAAGGCATCAGTTTGTGCTCCAGTCCAGGCAAAACGCCCCTATCAACGTGTACAGCTAGGCAGCTTTAGTAAACACCAACACCGATCTCAGACAAATCAGCCGCAATCAAAATTCATGGTGTCAATTTGCGCACCAGCCCAGGTACAAAACGCAGATATCAAACACACAGTCCGCCAAGGGTTACTTAAAATCTAACTACAACTAACATCAAGCAAACCTCAAGCATCAATCTCAATAAACGCACGAACATCCATGCACACACTCACACACACACTCACTCACTCACACACACACACACCTATGCAAGATCTCTCTAAACAACACCAACAAAATCTATGTCACCCATTTCTATAACATTTCTTTCTTTAATCAAACCTATTTGTTAGAAATAATCAAAACAACTGAATGACACATTGTTTCTATAAAACTTGTTCTCGTTCAAAATTTTTGGGCGAATGAAATTTCTATACTATTAAAATCTAATAAAAGCAAAACGCACTCACAGGATCAAGCAACGTCCATCAGCTCCTGGCGGTGCCTGAAATAAAGCAGTTTGAACATTAATAAGCACGAATACGACAGCTTAGGAAGAAAACAGTAGCGAATCGGGTGTAGGTGGTAGTCGCTAAATTAATACTCGAAAATATGCAGTTCTCCATGGAGACAGCTGAGGTGAAGTCTCATGTGTCTCCTTAGTGAACCAACACTTTGATCCAGTGCTGGAACTGTTTTATCCAGAAAGAGCAACCAAAACTATGTATGAATCACGAACACTTAGCATTATTTCATTAAATGAAAATTCAAAGAAAAGTGGAATTTTAATTAGAATTCCTAATAAAAATACTAAGTCTAATTAGCTTACAGCGTGAAATGGTCCGCTCACCTAAGCAGTGCTGAGAATAGAACAGTGGTTATCCCAGGAAAACACTAAATTTAATTTTCAGTCTGCCACGTTTTAATTTGCAGCATTAGTGTTACCGACGAATAGACTTTCCTGAGAAATTAATAAGTCGTGGCTCACCTATTTGGAGTAATATCACCCTACTTTCGGTGAGCGAACGCAGCCACAACTTATTAATTTCTGCAGGAAAGTAGATCCGTCGGGGACACTGATGCTGCAAATTGAAACGTGGCAAAATGAAAAATTAAATTTAGCGTTTTCCTGGGATAACCACTACGTTCTTCTCAGCACTGCTTATGTTAGGTGAGAGGACCATTTCACGCTGTAAGCTAATTAGACTTAGTATTTTTACTAGTGATTCTAATTAAAAATTCCGCTTTTTGAAATTTCATTAAATTCTAAATTCTAATTCTTAATTCTAGTGACTCATGGAGTACTCTTGAAGGACTATCAGCTAGCACAAAATGAGGTAATTACGACTTTTGGCGAACCAATAAAAAAGACAATTTTTTAGTGGGACCATGCGTGACACAAAGCTAATTGTTCGTGTTTCATACACAGTTTTGCTTGCTCTTTCTGGATCAAACAGTTCCAGCACTGGATCAAAGAGTTGGTTTGTTAAGGAGACACACATGGTGAAGTCGGACAATATTAGAAAATGAGTTCTCCCTTAGTCCACGTTGGCTGCGTGTGACGTGTAAAGGGAGGGACGGATGGCCGGGTACCCAATTTTATAGTCCCCAGTTTTGCTATTTTGTATAATATGCCCTAGTATGTCACCAAAACCACGACAGATTTCTGGTTGTTAAACAAAAATGGCTGTTAACCAAAGCAAGTTGAGATATTGCGGTACAAATCCTACCAATTGAATATTACGTCAATGTGCATCGCTGAGGGTTACAAAGGCGCTTGCACTTAGGGCTGCAAAAGATTACGGCATGGCCAAGGCCAACACATCATTTACTGCTGGGTAAACTGCTGACGAACTAGCTGAACAAATCTTGTAATAGGACCAATGTCCAAAAATGCACGAAATTCCCGGAATTCACACATTCCGGATTTCACAAATTCCGGATTTCACTGTAGCTTCGAACTATTTCTTGAATTCCGAGAAGTGAGCTCATTTCTGCGAGTTGGCACGGTTAGAAACTCTGCTCTGCTCAACAAGAGCTTTCGAATGATATCCATATTGAGGGGTATTGAAGAAAATTTCCAAAATCCGGAAAATCCGGTTTTCGCAAATTCCGGGAATTGAGTGCATTTTCAAGAGTTCGTTCTATTACAAAAGTTGTTCAACTCGGTGAGAGCTTCCGAATGATACCCATCTTCTGGGTGTTGAAGAAGAATTTTAAAATTCGGAAATTTTGAAATCCCAGAATTCCGGAAATTGGGTACATTTTCGTGAAAACAGTCTAAGAGCAAAAATTTGTAGTGGGAGCAGCTCCATTCGATTATAAAAACAAAATTTTGATTGCTATAAAAATTCTTCGAAAAACTAAAAATTTTAAATTTTCCGTAAATGAAACCCGGAATTTGGGATTTTTCCGGATTTTCGAAATCACGGGTTCCTGAGAATTCTAAATATATACATCATATAGGCTACCTTCAAATGATAACTCAGGACAGGACATTTCAATTCCAAGATTTTTTGGTCAGACTTTAGCTAATCTTGCGAACTCTAGCTAACTCTCGCTCTAAGGGCCTTTACGCAAATAGGTAAACAGATTTATATTTAACTCGATCATTTTTACAAATGACCGAAGGGTTAATTTTAGCTGTGCTAGTTGAAATTTTTAATCGCTGAAAAATGTTGTCTGCGAAAGTAATGCCTCCTTAAACCCAAAAATTGGGCAATTTGGGCATTTTCAGAGGGTCTCAGCCAAGATAGCACAGGCAAATCAAGACAAGCCTTTGTGCTACAACTTGCTTCTCACCATATACAGAAGTATGCAAAATTGAAGCTATGAATCTTTATGTATCGTAAGAAACTAATTCGAACGAACTTCAAAGGAACCGACAACGGCGCCACTTCTTAAGCAATGTCTAAGGGCAAAGTTTGCATGCCAACCAATGGGTTGGTTCAGGACAGGGCACAACTTTTAATACCTACATCTTTGTGGAGTGATTTTGACTTTGAGCAATAACCGCCTTCTCCGAATTTTGAAAACTCCTAGACAACCAGCGGTCCTACACGAAATAGTTTCTTAAGAGATATTACCACGTTAACTAAAAACATTTATATAAAGTTATACCCCGTTTGCTCTCACACAACTTTCATACAGACAAATTTGCTGAATACTGCTGAAACATGAATGATAAAAAGTTTTGCACTTGTCTTGTTATGTGGACCCATGGGCAGTGTGAAAAAGAGAAAAATCGGTGATGGTAAAAATTCGCGACCCAACGAAATAGCGGCAGTTGTAGCATTAATTTAATTTTGGAGCTTTTAGCATCCTGATACCATAGGTTAGGTTTCAGCTGAACTTTTAAACTGGTTTAGTCATGCCGCAGTAGTTTCGTTATTTGGCAGTTGTTGCATTCATTAACACGGGTTCCGATTCTGGGAGAGGATCTGCCCCGACTTCACTGAAGGGTGTACCCCTGAAAAATTCCAAAATTTTTAGTGGGCTTCCCCAAATTAGAAAAAACTAATTTTTAGAGTTTTAGATAAAATTAATAAAAATGTAGATACGTTGAAAAAATTGCTAAATTTTGCTAAACAATATGCAATTTTTGTAAACGAATTGCTGAGGTGTCAACCCTTTTTCCTTCTCGCTGAAGAGGACTACTAGTTCTTTGTTGGTCAGGGGGGTATGCACCCCCATTCCCCCACGTTATCCCATGGTTGTCGGTATGTAGTTACGCCGGTAAAAGCTGAAATCCATCTTGAAATTTCTGATGTCACAACTGATCAGCATTTCTTTTTAGAACTTTACTTTATTTGCTTTATTTATCTTTTTTCATTTAGAACTTTGCTGTAAATTTCCAATTTCCCGAACCAACCAGTCGTTTCGGCAAATTCTAAGGTCACTGTATCATTTCTGGACCCCTCTCATCCAAACTTCCTTGGACAATTGACAAAATAACACCAAGAGTACATAATGATAAGACTATGACACTCAGCCTAGTGTCTGTTATCAGAGTAAAAACTAGGCTCAGTTCGCCAATGGCTGACCCCCACCCACAAATTGGACCCATCACTTCAAACAATTTTGGCCGCTTCACTTGCATGCTGATGCTCGAAAACACAACTATACTCAGTTGGTTCAATGTGCGTCTGTTGCGAGCTTTAGAACACAAACACGAATTTCTTTGAGGTGATGGGACCAATTTGTGGGGGGTCAGCCGTTATTGAAAAGAGCATAGTTTTTGCTCTGATAACAGAGACTAGGCTTAGTGCCATACTCTTATCATTATGTACTCTTGCTAACATGAATGAATAAAGAAGATTATTGACTTACATCTTCGTGCGATGGATTCGCATACCCTTGAGGGTAGCGAATCCCCGATCGCTAGTGTTGTGCGTTGGCCGGTGCGGCCAATGGCTGGCCAATGGCCGGCCATTGGCCGGCCAAGCCATTGACCGTTGGCCGAGAAAATCTCGGCCAGTTGGCTTGGCCGGCCATTGGCCGTTGGCCGGCCAACGGCCAATGGCCAACGGCCAATTGGCTGGCCGTTGGCCGTTGGCCGATGGCCGGCCACGGCCGTTGGCCAGCCAACGGCCAACGGCCAACTGGCTGGCCGTTGGCCGTTGGCTGGCCACTAACAGTGCTAAAATATTCAAGTTCAAATTTACTGATCTTGTGCGTTAACAGTGTTGAAAAATTTAATTTTGCTGCATAATATCGTAAACAGTTTGCTGTATAAACGTTATATTAGATACAGTACTACAGATTTTCACTAGACGTTGACAATTTTTACGTTATTAGCAAGTGCTTTACAAATAAATTTGCTAATTGCATGCAACTAAGGTGTTAACAACGTAGTTTTTAAATTTGTCTAGCAGTCAACGTCTCATCAATTTATTGCGGTCCTCCAGCAAAATTTAAACAGAATTATCTCGGGTGGAAGCTAAATGTTTGGAAAAACTATTTTACAAATATTGTAAATTGAACTATTGCAAATAAAGTTTAATTAAGTCGACGCCTAATTAAGCACGGTAGACGAACAAAAATTGTAAATTCCAGCTCGCCAGCGTTGGCAAATAGCTAAAGAACGGCTAACAGCTTTCGGCCAAGCAACAGACAACGGCCAACCAGCGGCCAACGGCCAACCAGTTGGCCGTTGGCCATTGGCCGTTGGCCGGCCAACGGCCATTGGCCGGCCATCGGCCAACGGCCAACGGCCAGCCAATTGGCCGTTGGCCATTGGCCGTTGGCCGGCCACGGCCAATGGCCGGCCAACGGCCAACGGCCAATTGGCCGGCCAACTTCAAACTCCGGCCAAGCCAAGCCAAGCCAACCAAGGAAATTTTCGGCCAATCCCAACACTACCGATCGCAGAAGGTGCACTGATGGAAGGCACCGGCTGGCTGGATTGGCTGCGGCACGGGGGCTGGCTGGGGAACGGGAAGGGCTGGCTGAGGCTGCTGAGGCGGCTGCGGCGGCTGCGGTGGCTGGGGAGGGGCCGGCTGGGCTGGCTGGGCAGCCGGCTCCCTGTGCATCCGCCCGGCGTGGATTCGGAGGCCCCGATGGGAATCGAAGGCCCTCCCACAGCCGGGCACTGGGCAGGCTGAAATAGAGAAAAACATAAATATAGACAGATTTATGATTTATTTATTTACATTGACTGTAAACATAAAAACAAGAGTGCATAATCGCAAGAAGAAGAGTAAGAAACTAGAGGGCTTCTCTTCTTGGCATTGCACCAAACGGGGACCAAAATGGGTTCCCGTTTGGGGGGGTGAGCAGAGGGGTAGTTTCGCGAAAAGAGGTCCCCGTTCTGTGGTTTTATGGGGGGGGGGGTATGCAAAAGGGGTCCCAGTTTGGGGGGTGGGGGGGAAACCAACAGCCAATAAGATTCAGTCAATCATATGTTATAGTCTGACTTGGCTACCCCCTCCGAACGGGTTAAAAGACCCTCAGTCTGATTCTACCCCCCCACCAAACGAGGACCTCTTTTTGCTACCCCATCAAACGGGGAGGGAGTATGCCTGTCTACCCCCACCAAACGGGGGAACATTCGCGTATTGTGGGCGGAGCACCGTTACGCAATGTCAAGAAGAGAAGCCCTCTAGTGACCTACTCTTCTTCTTATATATAGTGCAATTACGCACTCTTGCTAAAAAGCAAACACTAAGTAGACCAAAGACGCTCTCCATGACCGCTGCAGCGCCGCCATAGCTGACCTGACCGGGCGATCCAAACCGGTCCGCCAGTCGGGTCGAAAGTGGCCGGTCGACCTCTCAATACAGGCCGCTCGATACCAGTTTTGGTCTGTGTTTGGTGTCCTGTACAGAGGTTTTGCACTCAACGATGCATAGAGTTTGCTCCCAGTTATGCATAGCAAATAATAGCACGTATTGGCTTCGTTCAACCTACAAACCGGCCGACCTCAACTTGCGTTAATTCGCAGCGCCAATTAGCATAATGACCTTGCTATCACATACCAAATTGATCGTGTTCACAAAACCTATCTGATTTGAAAGTAACCAGCCGGATTTCTATGATTAACATAAATACGTGCCGATGGGAAAACAACTATTTCAGGACACGTGCCGACCGTTTTCGAAGCTCACCCCGCCACTAAGAGGAGTGTTTTTGATGATTCGGGCAAATTTACTGGCGATTCGGAGATATCTGACCGCTGCTCCATCCTTTCCCTGAAACACTTCGCCTCCAGCCCTTTACATTTGTGCAACGATTTGGCTCCGCCGGGAATCGAACATCGGACCTCCCGGACTGCCTCCCAACGACGGAGCCACGAGAAAAGAGCGCACAACTTGGATAAAGTGGGATTTGATGGGACAGAAAACCAGAAACTCTGGTGGGATTTGATAGATGGGATCCGAGAATCCGTCCCGTTTGCCAACTCTAGCACGAAATTCTTTATCAGAGCTCTTTTATAATTATTAATTTTTCAAATGAAACAACGTAATTCAACTTACCGTAGAAGCCGCCATACTGGGGGACGTCAAAGTCCCGAAGGGCCATACCTTGGACCGCCTAAACAAAAACAACCAACACATTAGTATTATTTAACTAATTGCTAGCTATGTAAGTAATTAATAGCTGAAGACGAGATTCCAAGTATACTTAAAACCATTCGCGATGAATTAGAAATTTTGCTACTGTAACTGGGATTGATGAGACCCGTCTTAATCGAAGCTATACAAAGTCAACAACATTAACAGGAAACGATACTATTTATTTAATTATTCTGTACACTTACCCGGAGTTCCTCGACCTGGGCTGGCTCCAAGGCCGTTCCTGAAACAAAATATATAATAAAAATAATTATGATAAAACGAAAACATTTGTCACTATCTGGTTGCTCCAGATTTAATTTAATCTGGCAATAAGGCAGATCCATCATCTACACTAATACACTATTTAACAATGCATTGGTGAAGCGAATTTTTCTTCTGTAACATTGTCTAATGCAATCATGGTCATGTCACCTATGGCCTCTCTAATGTAAAGTTTAGTGTGAATGACTGAATTCAGGATTGAAAGATGTGAAGAAAAGTGTCCAGGGCGGGGATCGAACCGCCCAGCCTTGGTTTAGAAGTAGAACGCTCTACCGCTTGCGCCACATCCCAGAACACACTAGAGAGACTAGATTAGTACTTTGATTTCAACCTTTCTGAGTTGCTGATATTAAACAATAGTTATCACTGGCAGCCAAAGCTTAAAGTTTACCTCCGCGGCGGTCGATGACGCCCTGCCTGGCGGCTTCCGCTTCGGCGGCCTGCATCGGACGTCGGGCCGGGCGCCGATTTTGGGGCGGCTGTGGCTGCTGTGGCTGTGGCAGAGGCTGCGGCTGCGGTTGAGGCGGAGGCGGAGGAGGAGGAGGTGGTGGCTGAGGCTGCTGCGGCTGAGGCTGAGGCGGCGGCAGCTGCTGAGGTTGCGGCTGTGGTGGCTGTTGCTGAGGCTGTTGAGGCGGAGACGGAGGCTGAGGTGGAGGCGGTGGCGGTGGCTGCAGCTGTTGCTGAGGCTGCGGTTGTGGCTGTTGAGGAGGAGGCGGAGGCTGAGGCTGCTGCGGCTGCTGTTGCTGCGGTGGCTGTGGCTGTGGCTGTGGCGAAGCCGGAGGCGGAGACGGAGGCGGAGGCGGTGGCAGCTGCTGAGGTTGAGGCTGTTGCTGTTGCTGTAGCTGTTGCAGTTGCCTGGTGGCTGCAGGCAGCAACTGCGGCTCCGGGGCCGGCCGGTCGCAAGGCCTCTGAAATAGCGAAAAGATCAAAATCAAAATAGGGAAGAACAGAACATGAACAATACAGATTTGCAAAACTGTGTAGATTATCAGTTTTTTGGAATCGCGATGTATCAAGTGAACGTGAACACAAGTCCGCTTTCACAGTGCTCTCTCCGCCTGAAAGGAGTTTAGAAATGAGTAGTACAGTTGCATAGTATAAACGTTGACGAAATTGACGGATTTAAAAATAGCATTGCAATCAGAAATGTGCAGGAGGGGAAGTTCTGGGGGGGGTGAAGGGCGGCCGAAGGCCGCCGAAAAACCGGATTTTCCGGTTTTTTACCGGAAAAATCCGGATTCTGGGGGGGGGGGGTGAGGGACCCCCCTGGGGGGGTGAGCTCAGGTCTGGGGGGGGTAAACCCCCCCAAGCACATGTATGATTGCAATGCTCGAATTCATGGCATATTAGCAAGAGTTCATGACTTTATTTTTGAGAATCCGAGTAAGCTACTGGAGGGCTTCCCTTCTTGGCATTGCGTAAGAAGGGCGCTCCGACCACAAGTACTAGAAGTCTGTACGTGCCGAATTTTTGCGGCCCCACCCGGCCCGGCTCGGCCCGTGAAAAAGTTTTCTCGGCCCGCCCGGCCCGGCTAATCCAAATTTTCGGACCAGCCTGGCCCGCTAATATTTTTTCAATTTTTTTTTCAATTTTTTTTTCGAAAATGCCATAAACATGTTCCGAAAACAGTATTTTTCAAAATAGTATCATTGCTTTCAGTTTTTTCAAAGAAAATGTGTTTTTCTAAATTTTTTCTAAAAAGTTTTTGAGTTTTTAATGCCCTTACAATGGCGTCATGCAAGTATTCAATACCCGTACAATCGGTACAAACAAACCGCCGTTGAGTTTAGCGCGGGCTGCTGGATCTGCCGGGTAGAATGCCTGCCCACTCAAAGTCAAACCGAACCTGTAATACAAAGCTTAGAAATTTTAATTAAAATTCACAAGTACGTTTCTTACCCTGGCCGGCACATCTTCGCCCTCCGGACTGGATCGTCGCTTCCGGGAGGGGCCCGGGCTGGCTGAGACCACGGACCGCCTCCCTTCCGACGACGTAGAGGGCAGAGAGCGCTGGCTGGGCCGGGAGGAGGTGGACGGCCCCCGTCCGGAGGATCCCGGGCTGGCTGAGACCCAGGAGGACTCCATCCGGGAGGAGGCGGAGGAGGAGGGCCAGGTGGAGGCGGCGGAGGGGAGCGACCACTCACTCGTCTCCGCGCTCCCCTCCTGACTGGACCGGCGGGCTGGAGTGGGACTGGGAGGAGGAGGCCGTTCTCCGGAGGGGCCCGGCGGGGTGGCTGAGGTCCCGGCGGACTGCCTCCGTTCCGGCGAGGGGGAGGGGCTGGACCAGTGGCTGCATCGAGGTCGGGCGTCGGAGGACTGGCTGGCTGAAATAAGAACAAAAACGAAAATAGTAACTGAAAAACATCTGAAACCAAGATTACATAATGATAAGAGTATGCTACTTGGCAAGCTCTCTGTTATCAGAGCAAAAACTATGCTCTGCTCGCTAACGGCCCTCTTCCGTCAAATTAGACCCTCTTCAAAATTCTCAGAAATGTCTGTGTTCTAAATCTCGCAGCAGACACAATATTCGCTAACACACTGCTTGTGTTTTCGAGCTTAAGCACTTAAACCTTGAGCGAGTGAGCGTACCCCCGTTTCGACTAGGCACTTTGCTGGGGGGGCACTAGGGTCAAATTTGTGGGAGGGGGTGGGCCGTTAGCGAGCGGAGCATACGTTGATAACTTACCGTGATAACAGAGAGCTTGTCTAGTGGCACAGTCTTATTATTATGTACTCCTGCTAAAACAGAGCGACGTATCTATAGCATCAATAGTTCCTCAGAAGCTACCCTGAGAGTTTACTGTATCTGTGAGCTGTATCTGTGTATATGTATCTGTATCTGACAGTCAAACAAAAATTTCATATCAAGGCTTGTTGTTAAGTTAATTCTACGTTTTAATCAATAATTAGTTAGTGGTTCTTTCTTACCGTCCTCGACTTCCATCGGCTCCACCGGAGAGAGGGCGGCTGGCTGTGGCTGCGGGGAAGGCGGCTGTTGTTGTTGTGGCTGGCGGCGTGGGCGGCGGCGGGGTGGGATGGGCGGCTTCCCGGTGACCCTGCAATTAGAATTACATAGTCAAATTTGATGTTAAGAATTGTGTAACACATTATGCACCAGAATATTGTAGCAGTAATATGGTAGTCTCAATTAAAACAACAACTAGCAATTACTGCACAAGCGAAAGTCAAACGGGCTTAGTTTAATCAAATGTACGTAATTAATAAGAATGTGACGTTTGCTAGTCTGTGTTGTTATTTTTGGTGACATGATATGACATGATATGCAGTATGCACACTAGCTGCCGACCGTTTCCTATAAATTCGGACCTGGTGGCCCTTCTTCCCCAGAAATCAGTACCTTGTCGAAACGGGGCTGCGCTCACTCGGCTGTAGATTTTCGCGTTGGAGTCCAAAATAAGGAAACCACTGACATAACATTGTGCGCTTCATTCAACACGTAATCGATCGCTCCCGTTTCGACCAGGTACTGATTTCTGGGAGTCACTGAAGAAGGTCAGCCGTTATGGCGCAGATCCACAGTGTAATAACAACGAGCGTGGGCTCTTACAGACTCCAGTAGAAACTAAAGGGATTTTTGTAGTTTTCTGCAAAAGTGTTCCTGTGCGGTCAGTCACTAGCGGAGCTTCCTGTACTTTCCACAAAAGCAATTTTTGTATTCTTAGCCGGCCTCTCGAATAGTAAAATCACAGGAATTTTCTGTAGAAAATACTGAAGAAACCTGCAGTTTTGTTCGACATGTTTGACAATCCTAAATCAGATACCAAAACTGTAGTTTTTACAAGATAAAACCTGTAATTCTACTGGAGCAACCTGTTAATAGAAAAGGAGGCCGATCCCAAAATATTTTCGGCAGCGAGCGGCTGTTACAAAATAATCACCCACGTGGTGTTACAAAACTGAAAATTTGAGAAGGTTCAGAAAATTTCATTCTTCAAAAATTATGACCGTTGTCGCCCTTATATACCCCGTTTGCTTTATCAGTGTATCGAGTACTTTCCCGTAGAGTAAACCTGCAAAACCAATGGAAACTACAGGTCTCATTTGTATTGAATACTACTCTAACTTGTAATCCATTCTACCAAAGTATATCCTGTTAACACTACCAAGAATGACCTGATTCTGCTTACCGAGAGGGGGAGAAGGTTGGCGGCGTGACCACGAAGGTCGCATTGCCGCCAACCTCAAAGGTCTCGTTAAGGGCCGGGCGGGCTGGAGGGCTGACTGACCCGGAGACCTCCGTCGGGTTGGAGAAGGAGGGGCTGGAAAAGGAGGGGCCACCGGAGAAGGAGGAGGAGGTTTGGCCGGATGGCTGGCTGGAGGGACCGGGCTGGGGACTGGGCGGCGTGGCTGGCTGGTGGGCGCTGGAGGGGCCTGGCTGAGAAGGGGGCGTGGTTGGCTGGCGGCTGGCGGAGGTGGCTGGCGGGTGAGGGAGATTCAGGGAGGTGGCTGGCGGGGGACTCCCTGAATACTCCGTCGGGTCGGAAAAGGACGGGCTGGAACAGGAAGCGGAGGAGGAGGATGATGAGGAGGAAGAGGAGGAGGAGGAAGAAGAAGCAGTGGCTGGCTTTTTCTGCTTCTTCTTCCGTTTTTTGGATGAGGAGGAGGCTGGCTGGCTGGGGGGAGAGGCTGGCTGATTGGCTGGGAGGCTGGGGCTGGGGCTGGACCGTCGGGGGGACTTTCGGCCCCCTAAAACAATAAATAAAACAACTATTAATTTGTAACAATAAGCATAAAAAGTATATAACATTCGTGATACATCAAACACAAACGACAAATCGCATGATTGGCCTGTAAAACCAGTAGAACCTTAAAAAACGCTTGCATTGAAATGCAGTTGTACTGTAATATTAGCTTCGGATTATACATATAATTTAGATTTCAGCTTTATATTTTCAGGACTGAACCCTGAACAAAGTTCTATAATTTCCCCAAAATTCGATAGCCTTCTGACGTAGATTCATAAAATATTAAGGCGATAAAATATCAAACCGATCTTTTGTCTATCCCTAATCGAAAGCTGTAAATTTAGCAACTGCAAAAAATAATGAAATTTAGTTAAGTTAAATTTAGTACATAGGTTTCGGCTCGTAGTTACAGAAGCAAATTGAGACCACAGGAGCTACGCTGCCGGTTCATTAAAGGGCTATTTCCGACGTGTTTGCGGAAATGAATCCAGAAGCGGAAAACGCGGACAACTCGAACAAAGGGAAAAGTGTGATCAAAAAGGGACCATATCACTATCTATCCTTGGTCGAAGCCGGCTCTCAACAAAATCTGTTCCTATTGTGCACCTATCAGGACAACCGAATTTAAGTCGTAGCGAGAATTCGTTTAAGTAAGGAATTCCAGAGCTTTAAGTGGTGTTTGAGCCCTAATTTTTAAGTCAAAACTGAACATAGTTCTTTTGCATAATTAATAAGTTCAAACAGAAATTCTGGTAGTATCAAAGCCATTGACTTTCTCCGAATGCAAAAAATTCCAGCATATTCAATTAGATCATTAATGGGGAGTTGTCATTGGCGCTGAACCAGAAGCCAGCCAACTGAACCAGGTCAAAGCGTGTCAACGTCTGCCAGATGGAGTGAAAAGTAGTTAGCGTTGGTTAAGATTAGTCAAGTCAAGATTAAAATTATAATTAAGACCAAAATTAAGATTTCGCATCAATTCTTCATAGAAATTCACAATTCAGTAAACAAATAAGGTTTTGTTAGAAAGTAACTTAAGGTGCTAGTTCCGGTTAGTCTATTTTTGGACTTTAAAAGCGCAATTGTCGTTGAAATTCATTGAAATAGGTATGCTACAATTTTATCATTTGGCCTAGAAAACACTTTAGGAAAGTCGAGGCGTGAAAATTTGAGTTTTGAGGAAATTAGCATTAAGTCTGCCATAACTTGCAAAACTTATAGTCATTCGAATCCGTTCATTAAGACCAACAACTGTACTCCTCAGGATATTCTTCGATTCCTTACGGTTTATGAGATAACAAACGAAAATTTATTTTTGAGGTCCAAAACTGACATTTTTCGAAAAATTAAATATGGCAATATTTCGACAGCTTCAACAGCGCCCATCGGTCAAGTATTGCCCATATTTGAGCCGAAATGGACATGCTATGCCTAACGGAGAGCTTTCTGGGGCATATCTGCCTACGCACAGCAACGAAAATGTGAAATTTTTAAAATCGTAACCAGATTGTTTTGAACACGGATTGCTCTCAACTCGTGCAAGCACACGCATATTTGAGACAATTGCCGAGGGCTATTTTTCATGGTTTCGCGTTTTGTCTTTGTGGTCGAGAAAAATAGGCGTCCAAACTTGAAAATTTTGACGAAAATCGGACAAAATTTATATTTTTCTCAATATCTTGAGTTTACTTAATCATTAAACGATTTCAGAAAAAATAGCCCTCGGGAAGACATTTCTTTTGAAGCCTGAACAGGTCGCTTTTCTTTAAGTTTCCTAAAATTCGAAAAATCCATATTAAAACATTGTTTTCATGCTACCGCATGATAGGGTTGAAGAGTTGAAATGAGACAGGTATACTCGACCTAGTTGTAACAAGCATTTTCTATGCTTTAAAGTGATATAGAAATTATCGCTGAACTCCAAGAATTGAGCAAATTACAGTCTTTCAAACTTTGCTGCAAATACCAGAACCAGCACCTTAAAAATTGACAACTTTAATACTAGCACACTTTTAAAAGCAAGTATTTAATCTTTGAACACTTTACCATTTGATTCCATTTGAATAATCAACAATAAAAAATTAAATTAAACATGAACACAAGTTGATAGCTTTAAAATTGATACCAGAATAAGATTACTGAAAATTTGAAATTTTCCGCACAAAACGGTATGCAAATTAGTTAGTGAATGTTTCGATCCTGGCTTCCAGTACTGACGTTTCGTTTACTCGTTTCGTTTCGTTTCGTACAGTCTTAAAACTTTAGTCTCAATTCAAGCTTTCTGATTATATTTCAGTTTTACGTTTTCAGGAACAGGTCCATGAATCAAAGTTTCAAAGTTGCTCTCAAATTTGTAGTCTGCAGGACGTTGATGCGCATTAATGTTTTTGATCGAAAGCTGGACGATTTAAAAATTGCCAAATTTATGATATTTACAAGCTGTATTCCACTCGGATATCGCCAATAATACTGGCTCGGAGACTGGCCGACTAAGCCAGGCCAATCCGTGTCAGGCAGGACTTGTTTTCTGGGTAGTAAAATGTAGTGTTACTTCGGTTACATTAGCCTGTTAATTGTCAGAAGAGATGAAGAAAGTCGAACCGAACTTTGCGACAAACTGAGGTCGACTGGGCTCGCTTCGCCAAGCTTGACATTTAAATTTCGTCCTACTGCACCGAATTTCGATTATTTCCACATTGCCTTAGCGTCTTTTCAAGAGAGTGCAGAGTAGAGTTAAAATTAACTCGATCTTATTCATGAAAGAGTTAAAAGAGGAAAACTCAAACTTGAGTGGGCATTAAAACTAGTTAAAACAGCTGATTTTAACGCTACTCTAGCCGACCCTTTCTTGAAAAGTCAAATTACCAACATTAGCGACACACTGCGAGGCGCCAGCCACAGCGACTGCAATTATTTGGATTTAGTGATGCTGGTATTAGGTGAAGGCATTGCTCTACTAAACTAGGGGCCTTTTCAAGAAAGGGTAGAGTAGAGTTAAAATTAACTCGATCCTTTTCATGAAACAGTTAAAAGAGTTAATTCTAACTCTACTCAACGCAACTCTACTCTACTCTACGCTACCCTTTCTACCCATTCAGGCCTGTTCTGCATCCAAAATTTTTTCTTAACATGCTATAAAATATCGAAAGTAACTAGATTAGAATATCGAAATAGAATATCTACGGGAATCACGAGGCAACCTTTTTGGTTTTTTACGCAGAATAAGACAAATGTATATATTAATCTTACCAACTACAAAATTCTTGAAAATTCAACACTGAAATTTAGAATTTTGTACAAAATTTTTTTAATTGTAAAAATTCTTTGGAGCCTCTCAATTGCTTTCTGACGATCTTATCTAAGTGGAAGACCTTTATACATATTTATATTCAATGATAATTTTAATTTAACCTTCAATATCATAGTATTTCTCGAATGCGACAAATTGTACAACATTTTGCTATCTGATAACATAAAATTAGTACGAAAACCTGGAAACATGGGAATTTACGCGTAAAAGTTCTTGTAAAACCAAAGTTATGAGTACAGATGAAATGAAATAAGTTACAAGTCCGTCTTACTAAAAATATACACCACACACATTGGCTTAGATTCGAAGCCAGCTCAACATTTAGAAAAAATAGGCTCGGAACGGAAGGTATGAAGAAAGCTAAGGTATTTAGAAAATTAGAGTGTAAAATTGGAAACAGAATACAGTCTTCACTGAGATTGTTGGCAATTTGAAGTTCGGTCGAATCACAATTCTTCATTGGGGTCGACTCGGCTCGACAGTCAAGATGGAGCCGCGAGCCAAAATCCTCATCTCAAATTGGCCTCATCTTTCTTTAGTCTGCCCTGCCCTTTTTAACTAGTCCGTGGTCCGCGTAATTCGCCCGTTGCTGATTGGCTTAGTTTTCATCGCTCTATCACTTCGATGAGGAGTCGGAGAAAAAGCATAGTTACGTTTGATTGGCGTTCTTTCTGTTGGAACTGTAAAGATTAGCCACAATAGAAAACCGTTTTTTGTCAATTTTCGATTCCCAACTTTCGGCAGTTTCAACCATTTCAGACAACCCTAGCATCACTCAATTCGTCTTGTCAATCTTTCCGCTTTCAATTCGATTAATTAGGCTACCAGAATAAGAGATGGAAATAATTATAGAGTGACCATAAGAAGCGCTTTGTGCAATTGCCGTGAAAAAGTTTTATAATGCCACTGTTGGTGTACGTGTAACAGGGTTCGAGCATTCGAATTTGAGTCAATAGGTACTCTATTCAAGTTTTCTTGATGGTTTGGCCAGAGGAAATTTTCGTACAATGATCAAAAAATAAATTGGTTTCCTTCTCAACCACTGATATACAGTACCAATAATGTAAAGGCTGTTGAGAAACGAGAAAAGCTTACCATTGGACTCCATGAAAGCAAAATTAATCAATTAATTAATTAAATAATAAAACTTAAAAATAAAAAAATAACTTGAACTTGATAGCTTTTAGAAATTATATATGGCTAATGAAATTTCTTAAAATTCTTCTTTTTTCACCTGCTAGTATGCAAATTAGTTTCTTCTTCATTCTGAAGTTTTGACGACAGGCAGCGGCTTTTGACTTCAGGAATTTCATGCAACCACCAGTTTTTAAATGACTGAGTGCGAGATTTAAATTCCCGCGATTTCAACAAAAAATGATGATTTATATACTACAATGTAAATGGACGATTATTTTTAGTAAAAAATATCGATACACATTAATTCTTCGTAAATTATGCCAACTGAAATTTGATATTAGAACTTATATTCCAAAGTAATTTTTCAACAACTTACCATTTGATTCCATTTGAAAATCAACAATTAAAATTAAATTTAAAAAAGAGCGCAGCTTGATAGCAGTAAAATTGATAGCAGTGTAAAAAAGTTCTGAAAATTTAAATTTTCCACACACAATGATATGCAAATTAGTTTGTGAATGATTAGAGCCTGGCTTGTGTCTTCCGTCTTCCAGTATAATATATATATACTGTTTATTCCCGTATGCAGGGCTCATGAAACAGTTCCAAAATTGCTGTCAAATTTGTAGTCCCAGAAGTAGTCAGTCCAAAATTGCTGTCAAGTTTATAGTCTCCAGTAGTTGCTATGTATGGCTATGCCTTGATCGAAAGCTACAAGATTTTAAAACTGGTATACACAATTCCGGCGGTATCCATTCAGGCCTTTTCTGCCTCAATAATTTATTCTTAACTTATGCTGTAAAATATCGAAAGAAACTGCGATGAACGCCCGAGGGAATCACGGGGCAACTTTCTTGGGTTTAACGCAGAATAAGAAAAACGGTATAATCTTACATACGGCAAAATTCTTGAAAACTCAGCAATACAATTTAGATTTTTTACAAAATATTTTGAATTATAAAAATTCTTCAGAACCTCTCAATTAGGTACCTCTTATGGTACCCCGATCTTAACTGAGTCGAGGATCATTATACGTAATTATAATCAAGAATATTTTTAGTTTAACCTCTTAAGATCATAGTATATATATCTCGAACACTGGAAATAGATAAATATACAACCTTCTTGCTATCTGACAAAATAAAAATAGTACGAAACCCTGGAAACACGGGAAGGTTTACAATTTACTGGTAAAATTCTTTATGAAAACTAAAAATTTACACCACACACGTTGACTTTGGCTTCAATTCAAAGACCGCCTAATATTTTAGAAAAAATTGACGTTGAAGTTATGAAGAAATCTAACGAATATTGAAAATTAGGCTGTAAGCTTGAAAACAGAAAACGGACTTCAATAAATTTATTGGCAATTTTTTTGAACACGCTCAGAAGTATGACAATGAAATTGGGTAGAATCATTGCGTCTAAATTGGCCTTCTTTCTGTTGTAACGGTAAAGGTTTCCAGTTATAACAGAAAACCGTTTTTGTCAATTCTCGTCTTCAACTTTTAGCAGTTTTAACGATTTGGCACAACTTTAGTATCTCTGAATTCGTCTGGTCAATCTTTCCGCTTCCAATTCGATTAGTTAGCCTCACCAAAACAAACCAGAGAAAAATGGAATTGTTTAGATTGGAGATGAAAACAGAATGACCAAAGGAAACGCCTTGTGTATTTGACGAGAAAAAGCTAATTGGCAATAAACTTTCGCCGAGAATTTGACTGGAATAGGATTCGAGTAGTGTTTGAGGCCGCCTAAGCCGGCCGGTTAACGGCCGACCGGCCGGCCGGCCGCCGGCTGGGATACAAATCACCAATCAGAAATTTACAAAATAGATCAACTAAGCATAAAATGGACTCCTCCAAATCTAGTTTTGCTAATTTTTTATGCTATGCTATGCTGTGCTGTTTTTCTATTGAATTTGTCAGCCTCCAGTATGCACCCATACAAAGTTTCAAAGTAAAAATTTAAAAAAAGTTAGGGTTGGCGGGGAAAAGCGCAAAAAATCCGTCAGTCTTTCCGCTTTCAGTTTGATTAACTAGACTAACCAGAATAGGCTAGAGAGTTACATGAAATTGTTTAGGTTGGAGATGAAAACAAAATGACCAAAGGATGCGCTTTGTATATTTGATGAGAAAAAGTATTTATTGAAGCTATTTGGTAATAAACTTTCACCGAGAAATTGATCGGAATTCGGAATAGGATTCGAGCCTTTGAATTTAGAGTCAAAGTCAACTCTATTTTGTAATATTTGAGCTGAGCAGCAGCAAAGAATCGGGAATCAGATCTACGAAGAAATGGAGATTGTCTATTCCATCCAATCGATGAAGTTAAAAACTGAAGACGACATTCACTGATTGTTGAGAATTTGGCTAACCGGAAAATGTCTCACTGCATTGTGGGCAACAATTTTTAAATGAAAAGTACCTACCAGTGATGGAACCGGGTCACTTAGGCTTGACCCGGTGACCCGTTGACCCGGTGACCCGGTTTTCCTGAAAATTCAAAAAATTGCCAAAAATTTTTGATTTTCCCCCAAAACGTTAAATTTTTGTCTTCCAATGTTCCATGACCACCCCAAAGAAGAAATAACTATGGCAGTATGTTTGCTCTAGGTTTTTAAAATGTATCTAATAGTAGCTGTAGGATTTTATGCAGAAATTAGTTGACAATGCCAATAATTTAACCGTCTGCTAAATTTAGCAATCTAAAATGAGTACTTGTCCAAAACCGCGGAGAAGGAGTCCATTAAAATTTGGTTTATTCCTATTGCGTTAACTTAAGTTCAATTAAATGGTTCGCTTAAACCTTCGACCTTCAACCTTAACCTTGTTTGTAAAAACGATTGGCAAACCATACAATATGATTTATGCAATGATCATGAAACCGGTAAAGCTAAACAATAAGCTGCCAGATACAGGCAGATTCCCTCAAGCTGCGAAAATGCTCAAGACTAAAATATAAGAAATAAAAGTAAATTAATAGTGCGCACTGCACATCGAAAAAATTAAGCAAATTGATATTGCACATAGAACACAAACTTAACTTAAAGTTTTAGCTTGGTAAGCCAAACATTTTTAAAATTTGAGGTAAATTCAGAAAACCGGGTCAAGACCGGGTCGAAGCTCTTGACCCGGTGACCCGGTGACCCGGTCCAAAAAGTGACCCGAACTGACCCGGTGACCCGGTGACCCGGTTCCATCTCTGGTACCTACTGCCTAAAATAAAAAATACAACTTTTTAGCTGCGTACTCCGTTTCACTTCTTTAGGTTCTGCTCTCTGTCTGAGCACATTTTTTATTTAGACACTTTCACTTTAGTTCTAGTTCTAAACCATTTCCCGATTTGCCTCGTATTTCTTTCGTTCATTTCTAAAAACTATGCATAGAAATTTTGATGGATCAAGTCCAATGCGAATGCCCCCAAACAATACCTAAGGCCGAATCCCTTATGAACTTATAAACATAAAAGATAATCTGCCCTGCTTTCGGATCAAATTCAAGTTCTGGTGGCAATTAACCACAAAAACATTTACTTCATTTATGTGCTTTGGTTCCACTTCACATTGGTTTGTACAGAGGAAATTTCCGTACAACGATCAAGATATCTTCTTCTCAACTAATTATATACAGTAGCAATAATGTAGACTTTTGCAAAAGAGAAAAGCTTACCATCAGACTCCATGAAAGCAAAATCAAATTAATAAATTACTTTAATAAAAAATTAAAATTAAAATTAAAAAATTCAACTTGATAGCATTTATAAATCATAGCGAGTGAAATTTGTTAAAATTTTTCTTCACGTGTTGATATGCAAATTAGTTTCTCATTCATTCCGAAACTAGGCTGCATTACGTAACATTGCACCGAGAAGCAGCTGCTTTTGACTTCTGGAATTTCATGCAACGACCAGCTCTTTAAATGCATGAATTCAAGCTTCAAATTCCCCGGATTTCAACAAAAATGATGATTCATGCATTTTAGATGAACAAATAGTGTAGAGGAAAAGTTTCCTGCTAATCTGATTTAAATTTGTCAGTTTTGCGTTTTGCCAACAAACTAAGCTAAATGACCTACTGGTGAATGCTACATACATGTAATTGGGGTTTTAAATTAGATAGAATGGGCAAGGTATAAAAGCCTAACACGACCAATAAATTTTGAAATCTGCAAAATAGTGCACAGTCTTTGGGTTTGTGCATTTCATCGAAGGAAGGGTATCGGACTATCGGCCATCAATCATAATAAATTGTTTGCAAAGCAACGACTCACCGTTAAACTCCATAATAAAGCAAACTAATAAATCAATAAAAGCAAAATCAAAATTAATAATATATAGTCAAAATTTAAAATTAACTTGATAGCGTTTAAAATTAATAGCATAATGAAGTTTGTTAGATTTCTGCTTTTTCACGTCCTATTATGCAAATCAGTTTGTCACTGATTCGCAACCAACTCGTACCTATTCTCTGAAATAGATAGCAGTCTTTAGTTGTCTTGAGACATCGACTTTTTGCTGACCTTATTCACTGTTCGATAAAATAAATCGGATTTCAGCTTCATGATAAACATTCTGATTCTGATTTTGATTTAGAATTTTGATTTTGAAAGACTCTCCTTCTGCCAATGCATTTAACAATCGTAGAATATCTATAGAATACATTTTCGTTGGTCGGAAAAGATATCAATTTGCCTAAATCACATATTATTACCTACCTATGTATCAAGATGGTGGAGTCGAATTTGGAATTTACATCTTTCTAAATTTCAATTTCAAATTTTATAGACTTTGAATTTGAAATTTTGAGAATGAACTGATCCGTGCTTCTATGTAAATGCAACAAAAAATATCTAGAAGGATCAATAAATATCGACCTCATCAGAAGCGATAGATCTCTATCTGCGGGCTCGAATTGACATAAAACGGAATCTACATTTCCCATCGATTCCTGACGCAGGCAAACGAACTGGCATATTCTGCGGACGTTGAGCAATTTTTTTGTGAATTTCCAGCAAAACATTTCGTCAGCAATCCTTGAACTTTTTTTAGACAGACAGCTTTTCGATAACATTCTGGTTAAAATCCATACTTATATTTTCATGTACTTACACCCTACTTATGAAGTTTCTATTTATTGCTTGGGTCGGATACTGGAGGGTTTTCTACACGGCAAGCACAAAATAACGACACCAGTGCTGGGCCAAAACTGGGCAAAGTTTCGGCTGAACTAGATAGACTCAAATCGAATTTGTAACTGAAATTGAGTATGAGCGTGCCTTCTACAACAATTCGGTTGGTTTGTTGGTTGGCGTTGCTTTTGTGGAGGAAAAGTCCAACACCAGCATAAAATTCAACTTTGCGTTGCGCTTGCGATAGTGTACGGACCCCTAAACTTTTCAGCAATAGTATTGGGCGTTTTCCGAAGCGGCCAATGGCAGGCCATTGGCTGCCGAGCATTTCTGGGCCAATTGTCTTGGCCGCCCGTTGGTCCTAACTCCTAGACCGACAGTTTGGCCGTTGGTCATTCTCTGGCTGTTGACCGAACTGGAAAGTATATGACTGGAGCTCCAAAGATCTGGTCTTTTGAGTGTGTAAAAAAGGAGCCATCTATTGTATTCAACGTGGACGTTAAGTTTTTTCAATCACTAGTAACATAGACATCATATTCGATAGGACAAGCGCAGATCTGGAAGTGTGTATTCAGGATCAGCCGAGGTTTGCGGAACCAACTTTTAATCGGACCGCTAAGACCGCCGGGTCTTGAAGTGAGCTATCGGGTTGGCCGGGGGATAGTTCAACAAGCCCGTGGTCTGGCTTGGGAATTTTCTGCGCAGCTCCGCTGTGACTGACTAAGCAAAAGCGTACAGTTTTAATTCTAGACACTTTAGTTCTAAACCTTCTTTCCATTCGCCTAGTTTTTCTGTTCGTTACTTTCTGAAAACTGCTTGGGTTTATGAAAAGGAAATGAAAAAGAGAAAGAACACGAAGAAGAAAAGAAGAAAGAAATTTCGATGGATCAAGTCCAGTTCGAAGACCCCAAATAATAGTCAAGTCAAGATCCAAACCCCAATGAACTGATAGCAATAAAATGCTGAGCCAGTGTTAATGAGATAAAATCAAGGTTCTGATGACAATTCAACCACAAAAACATTCATTCCCTCCCGTTGTGTGTCTGCCCGGAAGTTGGAATTGATTAGTTCATTCATGCAGAAGGCGGAACTCTTTTAGTGGAGAAATTTAAAACGAGTCAATTTTCTTTTCCACAATAGATTACAATACCAATAATGTAATGTTCCTTGCAAACAAAAAGCTTACCATTATCTTCCATCAGAGAGAAATTAAATAATTTAATTAAATAATATTAAAAATTAAAAATAACGTCCAAAGTGATAGCATTTAAAAAATTGACAACGAATGAAATTTGTTAAAATTTTTCTTTTTCACTTGATAATATGCAAATTAGTTTCTCATTCATACTGAATCTAGCTGATCTTACGTAACCTCTTTCCGAGAAACAGCAACTTTTGTCGTCATCAAGGATTCTATGCAACCACCGTTTGTAATATTAAATTGATAACCTAAATTCGTAGATTTCGCCAAAAATGACGATTGATTAGTTTATGATTGCAATTGGTAACCAAGTAATGAAACTATAAATTGACGATGCTGCAGTGTAAATGGATAAAAACATATTGTTAAAAATATCAACACACATCAGCCTTCGAAAAATAATGCTTCTCCAAATTAGAATAAAAAATTATTAAATTTAAATAACTTTGAGTTAAAAATTTTTGTTTTATGCGTAAAAATTAATAGTGTGATTTCTGAAAGCATACAGTTATATGACAAATTTAATCCTTCTCCAATCTTACTGATTAGTGTTTTCCACCGGCCCAATTTTTCGTGAGACGCCTGAGGCCGCCAGCCCAGGAACGGCCCGCCGGTCGGTCGGCGCGTGCAACTGCCTTCACCGGTCAGCCGAGTCCACTTTTCGCCGACTATCCATGATATATACAAGTGAAAATGTAACATGTTTGATAGTTTTCAAGGCAACTAAGGCAGATTTTAGCAAGTTTGAGGCGATAAACCCCAGAGACTGAGAAACTGTAACTGTCCGGTCGGCCGCTGTCGTGAAATATTCTTCCCCCCAAATATTTTTCCCCCTAAAGGTGAAATATTTTTCCCCCCTGAATATTTTTCCCCCCTTCGGAGCAATAAGGTGAAATATTTTTCCCCCCTAAATATTTTCCCCCCTGAATATTTTTCCCCCCTAATAAGGTGAAATATTTTTCCCCCCTAAATATTTTTCCCCCTGAAATATTTTTCCCCCCTCTAACTTTACACTGTTCTGTTTAGTACAGTAAGTTATATGAAACCCGTTCAGATTATGTTGCAGTGCCACTGTAGCTTTATATATATATATGTTTGCCAACACGAATGCAGTTTTACTGCTAACGTAGAAACATTATACAATTATTTGAACCTATTATTTTTGTATCTTCTGCATGTTTACTTCTAAAGTAAAAGCATTATACACTAGTTTTAAATTACTATTTTATTTTAATTAATGCATTAATGCAATTCAGGCATTCTGTACTGTTACTTGACGGTATAAAGACTTTGGAAATAATTTAAAAGCTAAGTCAATGGTTGTCGAATTTCAGAAAAAGCTTTACTAAAGCAAACGGTATTATTTATTCTTTTCAAACATCCACTTTTTACAGATATTCAGAATAATACATGCCATTTTTGAAGAAAATATGAATCTTTCCAAATATGCAATTTCGGTATAAGGTATGTTTTCGACCTCGTTGAGTTCATATATTGCAAATTTTTTCGATTTCATGAAATTAGATTTTTTGATTCGCAAGGGCAGACCAAGGGGAACCGAAAAATTTGTTCTGTTCGATTTTGATGAAAAGTCGCATAGAGGGGTTTTCTGGGGCGCTGAGCTAAAGCTAAAGCTAAAATATAAGCTAAAGTTGTAAGCTTAACATGTAAGTTTACCTGAACTAATGGAAAGCTGAATCGAAAAACTGATTTCAGCTCAGCGCCCCAGAAAACCCCTCTATGCGACTTTTCATCAAAATCGAACAGAACAAATTTTTCGGTTCCCCTTGGTCTCCCCTTGCGAATCAAAAAATCTAATTTCATGAAATCGAAAAAATTTGCAATATATGAACTCAACGAGGTCGAAAACATACCTATACCGAATGTTAGCTCATTTGGTCAAGTTTTAAGAATGTTAAAATGATCCCAGAATGTTAAAAAGCACCAAAATAGCATATTTGGAAAGATTCATATTCATCTACTTTCATAAAGAATTGAATATAGGGTCATATTTACACAAAAGGAAACCACCAACCACCTTAAGGTGAACAGAAAACAGCAAACTCAAAATTCGCATATTTTCTTCAAAAATGGCATGTATTATTCTGAATATCTGTAAAAAGTGGATGTTTGAAAAGAATAAATAATACCGTTTGCTTTAGTAAAGCTTTTTCTGAAATTCGACAACCATTGACTTAGCTTTTAAATTATTTCCAAAGTCTTTATACCGTCAAGTAACAGTACAGAATGCATGAATTGCATTAATGCATTAATTAAAATAAAATAGTAATTTAAAACTAGTGTATAATGCTTTTACTTTAGAAGTAACCATGCAGAAGATACAAAAATAATAGGTTAAAATAATTGTATAATGTTTCTACGTTAGCAGTAAAGCTGCATCTGTGTTGGCAAACATATATAAAGCTACAGTGGCACTGCAACATAATCTGAACGGGTTTCATATAACTTACTGTACTAAACAGAACAGTGTAAAGTTAGAGGGGGGAAAAATATTTCAGGGGGGAAAAATATTTAGGGGGGAAAAATATTTCACCTTATTAGGGGGGAAAATATTCAGGGGGGAAAAATATTTAGAGGGGAAAATATTTCAGCTTATTGCTCCGAAGGGGGGAAATATATTCAGGGGGGGAAAAATATTTCACCTTTTAGGGGGAAAATATTCAGGGGGAAAAATATTTAGGGGGAAATATTTCACCTTATCGCTCCGAAGGGGGGAAAATATTCAGGGGGAAAAATATTTCACCTTATAGGGGGGAAAATATTTGGGGGGGGGAAGAATATTTCACGACACCGCCCCTTATTTAACCGGCCGGCCAGCCGGTCTGGACAGGGCCGGTGCACAACACCATTGACCTTATGTATTCCAATCTGATAGCAATAAAGGAATTTATAAATGTAACTTAAATTTTTCTGCTGTTTCCAATGTAACTAATTATTATGATTTATGAACATGGCTCCAATCAAATCCGCAGAGTTAAAAGGCTGACAGCTAGCCAAACGGAGTGGCAATGCCGACTTATAAGAAAATAATTCGTTTACTAGCCTGTTTCTAATTTTTATGATTTTTGCGAAAGATCGGAATTATAGCTGGAAGGAAATTCTTTTGTAAAAGCTTGTAACATGTACAACTAATACATACAATAGGCAAAAACCGTAGCAAGAAAGTTTCAGCGTCATCGGTTCATGAAAGCTCCGCAAGATCTTCATCTATTTTGTGCAGATTCTGTGGGTTTTGTTCGAGGAACGAGGACTTAGTGTCGTTTTTGGTATTATATATCCTAACTTGAGAGTGAATCACTTTTACCTGATTGCTCTTGGTGGTTAAATTCTCAAATCGTTAACTCGTCTCCCAGGAAAATCAGCAAATTAGATGAATAGCAGAACTCTGCCTTGAATAATACGGGAGAACTGCTCTATATATGTAAAATGTATTTCGGATGTTATAAAAGAACGTAATAAATAAAATAAAACGGTTTACACGCGTCAAAACAGCTTCATTTTTTCAGTCGGTACCAGACATGTGCAGGAGGGAAAGTTTTGGAGGGGGTGAAGGGCGGCCGAAGGCCGCCGAAAAACCGGATTTTCCGGTTTTTTACCGGAAACATCAGGATTCTGGGAGGGGTGAAAGGACCCCCGGGGGGGGGGGGGAGGGGGGGTGAGCTCAGGTCTGGGGGGGGGGAAACCCCCCCCCCAACCCCCCCCCCAAGCACGGTTGTTGTAAAAGTTGGATCATCCAGAGACATTTCCTTCAGGATCGCATAAATGCAGGATTGATAACATTTTATTCAACTTTGGTTCCCATCCATGAATCCTGTCCAGCGGAAAAACTGCTCTGTTTTCGGCAGAAGTGGGATGGTTATCACAAATCACACCCGGTAATTGTTTAGCAAATTGCAAAAAGCGGAAGTTTTGCAAAAATTGCAATATGTATATCATGAATTCACCATCTTTTATTGAAAAAGTTTTAAACCCAAAAACCTTAAAATGTCCCCGTCCTCGATTTTGCTTCAAAGATGTCGGGAGTCGCAGAACACGAATCTGATATCCACTTCTTGGTCCAGCTTTTAGGTAGTTCAGAATACAAGTGCGCTATTGTAGCTTAAGATGCATGGGCCATACCTACTAAGGCATACCTCTGAGCGTTACTTTCGCAAAGCTTAACTGATTTAGTGCGAATTTGGTATGGATGCATTTGAGTGAATTTCTGATCGACCGGAGCAAAAACTTTAAATTTTTTGAAAATTTTGCATTTTTAAGTTTATCAAGGTGGATTCAATTTAAAAATTTTTTGTCTCCAATTTTGCTAAAAATTGTGAATAGGGGTTACCACGGTCGCTTAACACGAATCTTACAATTTTTATTCTATCCTGCTTTTCGTTAGATAGATAAGCTTAAAAGTTAAGCTTACAAATTTAGCTTAAATCCAGCTAACAAAATACTGGATCGAAAAACAGTTTTAAGGTTCGTTATAAGCAAACCTGAAACCTTACATACAATTTTTTAGCAAAATTGGAGAGAAAAATTTTTGCTCCCCCTGGTAAACCCAAAAAATTAACATTTTTAAAATTTTAAAATTTTGCTGCTGGGCGATCAGAGATGCACTCAAATTGGTCCATACCAAATATGAGCTAAATCGATTAAGATTTGATAAAGCTACTTATAGGTATTAGTATCGCTGATGTATGTAGTCTTTAAATAAAGACGGTATAAAGCTACGGAGAAGCTGACAAATGGACTTCAGATTCGCGTTCTGCCAACTAGAAAATTGCAACGGCAACTTTCTGACAAAATCGAACCCTTTACCCCTTGCTTCTCCCCTAACAAATCGAAAATCTTAGATTTCGCGAATTTCGTTTTATTCTGTATTTCGTCTTGCTATATTTGAATTCAGCACGGTCACAGGCATTCGCTTCTTTAACAGATTTTAGCTAGACTAGTCAACGTTTGAAAACTTTAGCACTCGGGAATATTGGAGAAATTCTCCGTTCTGTTTTCAATTTGAGTCGGTTAATCTTGATAATCTCTGTTTCGATTATGCCATAATAATTCTTGTAAGCGCTGTTTTACAATAAGTCTTTTCTTGTGATCATTCTTGGCACATTTCACATAAGGTTGGCTCCTGGGCGGGGCATACCCCAAGAAGTTTTTGAAGGACATCTGTATGTTGAGCCGAACACAAATTTTCTAGGAAACCTTTGTACCGTTTGTAGCGCACCAGATAACTTTAAACGGCTGAGTGACGCACTTTGGGGTATGACGCAGATTGGGCGAATCTACTATATGTTTACACGCTAAGAAAACCCCCCTTAATGCCATGTCCAATCTACTATATGTTTACACGCTAAGAAGACCCCCCCTTGATGCCATGTTTCGAGCATATTGCAAGCTTAATACATTAGGGAGCGTTGCGTGTCTTACTCTACCTTGTAAACTCTTATATGTAATTATAAATAGGGATGCAAAGGGGCCGCCACTACCAGTTCCAAAGACTGGATACTATACTAACGATTTGTACCAACCCTTGAATTTGTAGCAATTAAACATTAAACAGCGTTTCTAAATTTCAATATAAGCCAAAATCTAACAAATTTCTTTGAATTTTGGCCCCGGTCACCACCCTAATTATACCTGCTATTGCTTCATACAGGGTTTGCCCTAAGCTTTCGAACGAGGTATAGTTTGTCTCTCTAGGCCCTGTTGGAGAATAAAGTTTTCCATGTCGGGAAAAACGACCAATGCGGGAAAAAACCCATCGGCGGGAAAAAACCCACCCGGATTTTTTGCTGGAAGTGTGCCTGAACAATTTTGACGGTGCCATTCGTAAGAGCGGGTTGTTTTTAGTAGGTCTACATCGAAAAATACCAACATTTTTGAAAAATTTCAGAAAACATTTTGTACGTTTAACACGTAATTTTCGGCAGTTTAAGCATCCTATAGTGTAGAAAACGAGTTTTTCTTGTACTTAGAGCCAAACTAGGTCCAATTTACGGCAAAAATAAGCATTTTTGGTCAAAATTGAAATTTTGGCTTGAAATGACGCCATGTGCGATCTCGACACCCTACAACGGAACGAACCCAGCTAAAACCTCTACCTGTTTAATCTATAGGCTCTATTAAACAAATGTATGTAATAGTTTGACCTTTCCTGCTAATGGTTACAGAAATATTCAATTTTGAAAAGTGGGTTTTTTCTCCGCCGATGAGTTTTCCCGCCAACTCTAGGTCAGCCCCAGGTCGCACCGGAGGGGTCAGAGCAGTGTGGCATATATCGCCATGAACCCCTACACATTCATACAATCCGCTTTGGTCTAGGTCTTTCCAGTAGTTCAGGGTGGCCAGGCAAACTTGGACGGACACTGGAGGTGGGTACTTTTCCCACATTGGCGAGTGGGTTTTTCCCCCGCTTGACTATATATATAACCTATCTATATAACTATTTTCTTTATTATCTTTAACAACATGTCATAACAATAACTTCAATTAAACAAAAATGACAGTTTTCCCTAGCATATATCCTTACAGTTTATCTCCAAAATTTATAGTTAAGTCTATTTAAATATCGGCTAACATACTATTTTGCTGGTAAATGAAAATCCAATACAGGAAAGAAATCACCGACAAGTCAAATGAAATGAAAATTTCGGCCACCCAGAGGACTGGGCTGCGCCCTCCAGGTTCCAGAAAACTAAATTTTCACAATTTTAGATCCACAGTCTATATCAATCAATTCTAAAAAACTACAACACGACACGATTACAGTAAAGTCAAAACAAACGTGGAACAAAGTTCAGAGTTGTACATAATTATAACAACCAGTCAAAAATAAGATATGTTCAAATTTGAAAACGCTTAGGTAGGACTCGTAAAAGCTTTTGTTGGTTACTGCAAATCCAATACATGAAACAAATCACCAAGCAAAATGAATTGAAAATTTCGGCCACCCAGGGGACTGGGCTGCGCCCTCCAGGTCCCAGATAACTCAATTTTCACAATTTTAGACATCACAATATTACTGGCACACTGTCTATATCAATCAATTCTAAAAAACTACGTCAACATAACTACGGTCATAACAAACATAGAACAAAGCTCAGATCTGTACATAAATATAAAAACCAAAATGTCAAAAATAAAATAGTAATTATGTTCAAATTTGAATATATTTAGGACTCGTAGAGAACCAATAACCTGGAATTTGAGACGTCAACTTAAAACTAATCCTATCTCCTACTTTGTGCAACTTTTCTGTTAACCAGAAAACAAAAATTCTTCTAATTTGAATAAAGGCTTAGGGCTTCTAACGAACCGGCAGGTTTCTGCAGTACAAGAACGCAGTTTACAACATATTTCCGCTACCACACCCGTCACGCTGGTGAGCTGTTAAAACTAAGCTAAATCAGCACGCTAAATAAGTGTAGATGAAATAACAAGGATCGAAAAAGTTTCTGCGCTGTTATAATAATGACCAAAGAAATAGCAAATTAGCGTGCATAAGTTTGAACATATTTAACTAATTTAAACAGGATCTGAAATAATTCCTTGCCAAATTGGCCAGGCACTAAGCAATTTTGAAAAAGTCAGTAGGAATATCAAATTAAAATCACAAAATTTACCCGTTATTATAAAAACTCGAAAACCCTGTATCAACAGCCTACCCACCCAAGGCATTTATGAAATGCGGCGCTTTAATGTGCAAACAGCAAATTTTATTTAATATGAAGTTCACGGGGACAGTTTAGGGGCACTGTGCTAGAAAAAATAGAATTTCTTGAACTTCGGGATCCAGAGGGGGCTGCGCCCTAAGCTCCATCTTACTATACATACATATGTATATACTGCAATTTTAAGCTATAAAAACTGTTCAAACTGCAATAGAACCACACTGGAACCCCTTGCCAATAGTAGAAAGCAGCAATTTAAAGCAATTTCGAATGCCTTGACTTAAATTTGCAGAAAATCCATAAAACTTTACTTGATTAAAACTTAAGTATTCAAAAACTAAGTGCAAAGCAATATGTTAGAGCTATTTTATTTTATGATTGTTGGCTAACCTACATGTTTTTAAGCAGCTTAAGGCAAGACATTCAGTTCAGCAGGGTCGGTAAGAAAAGCCACTGCAGGTATACACCACCTCGAAAGGCGATTCCCCACAGCGACTGCTCGGACAGCGTTTCGTTCACCCAAGTATCCACAGATACTGAGTGAACTAGTCCGCAGCCGGACATACCGACCCCAACGTGACTTTAGTGGCCAGTTTTATGACTGCATAGTGCATTCTATATATGTTTCCAAACATTCTTTCGCAGCAATATTTCAATATTAGTCAGAAGAAGCGTGCATTATGACATGATCATCAACAGCGACAGCGTGTCAGTTTTATGGCTGCGTAGGAATATTTCCATGTTTGCAACTCTTTGAAGCAGGTTATGTTGCAGTAATCGCCTGACGAATCGCGCAGGCTACACGTGCATTTAGACATGGTTATCAACAATGCGCCTCATAACAATGTCTCGAATCTTCAATAATAGTATTTGAATGCAACCAAAACTAAGTTTGTGTCGAAATTTTGTTTTATGATGGTTGGCTAAGCTACACGTTTTTAACAGCTGTAAATATCGAAGATTTTGAGTTAGTTTCAAGTCCTAGGGCCCAAGACCAACACTGATTTCATTGAAAGGAATCTTTAGGGGAGAAACAAACAGTCAGCAGGGTCGGTAAGAAAAGCCACTGCAGGCATACACAACCTCGAAAGGCGATTACCCACAGCGACTGCTCGGACAGCGTTTCGTTCACCCAAGTATCCACAGATACTGAGTGAACTAGTCCGCAGCCGGACATACCGACCCCAACGTGACTTTAGTGGCCAGTTTTATGACTGCATAGTGCATTCTATATATGTTTCCAAACATTCTTTCGCAGCAATATTTCAATATTAGTCAGAAGAAGCGTGCATTATGACATGATCATCAACAGCGACAGCGTGTCAGTTTTATGGCTGCGTAGGAATATTTCCATGTTTGCAACTCTTTGAAGCAGGTTACGTTGCAGTAATCGCCTGACGAATCGCGCAGGCTACACGTGCATTTAGACATGGTTATCAACAATGTGCCTCATAACAATGTCTCGAATCTTCAATAATAGTATTTGAATGCAACCAAAACTAAGTTTGTGTCGAAATTTTGTTTTATGATGGTTGGCTAAGCTACACGTTTTTAACAGCTGTAAATATCGAAGATTTTGAGTTAGTTTCAAGTCCTAGGGCCCAAGACCAACACTGATTTCATTGAAAGGAATCTTTAGGGGAGAAACAAACAGTCAGCAGGGTCGGTAAGAAAAGCCACTGCAGGCATACACAACCTCGAAAGGCGATTACCCACAGCGACTGCTCGGACAGCGTTTCGTTCACCCAAGTATCCACAGATACTGAGTGAAGTAGTCCGCAGCCGGACATACCGACCCCAACTGTAGCGGCCTCCCGTGACCGTAGTAGCCAATTTTATGACTGCATAGTAATATCTATATATTTATTTGTTTCCAAACATTTTTTCGCAGCAATATTTCAATATTAGTCAGAAGAAGTGTGCATTATGACATGATCATCAACAGTGACAGCTTGGCAATCAGTTGTATGGCTGCGTGCGTAGGAATATTTTCATGTTTGCAACTGCTTTGAAGCAGGCTAGGTTTCAGTATTCGCCTGATCTTCAATAGTGGCTTTGAATCAAACCAAAACTGAATTTGTGCTGAAATAGAGCTATTTTGTTTTATGACGGTTAAGCTACATGTTTTTAACAGATTTAGGCGAGACATTCAATCCTGCAGGGTCGGTAAGAAAAGCCACTGCAGGTATACACCACGTCGAAAAGCGCTTCCCCACAGCGACTGCTCGGACAGAAAGAGAGAAAGAAAAGTAGTTAGATGAATAGAATATTCTGATAATATATTTATTATGTAAAATATGAAAACGTTTCGTTCACCCAAGTATCCACAGATACTGAGTGAACTAGTCCGCAGCCGGACATACCGACCCCAACAGTTACTGTTCCTCAGAATTTGAGAGGAGGGGTATATTCTGAGCAGCGCTATATTTATTATGTTTATAAATATGTGGAATAAATATATATATATATATACAAGAACAAAAAAGTGCTCCTTCGTCGCATGTAAAATACATATGAGTCTTCGTAGGCAGGTTGTACATAAACAAAAACTAGCCTGTGAAATACATATGAGTTCCGTAGGGAGGTTGTAAATTAAGGAAAACAAGTTGCAACCGCTTAACATATGAGCCTGTCCTACAACGAGGCTCATATTGGCGTATGTCATAATACGAATAATTTGCAGATTTACTTTTATATAAATACATACTGCATAAAGCTTTTCATTACAAATTATCCTTCATATATATAATGTTGATCAGTCATTATAGTGTGCATATGCTCAATACGGTACGCCATGAGGCGCTCTGACTCACAGCCAAGTGGGAACGCATTCTGCGTATGTATAATGTGAAAGTGTTTCGAGAATGCATTAGAGGTGTGCCATAGTGTTTCAGGAAACAGGTTGCATGCACAGTTCAGCTTGAGCAGTCGTAGTTCACTTCAGTCCTGGGCCATGACGTCTATTCATTTTTCCGTAATGTGGATGAAGCTGAGGTTCTTTAATGAGGCTTTAATGTGGAATGCACTGTGACGCCAATATGAGCCTCGTTGTAGGACAGGCTCATATGTTAAGCGGTTGCAACTTGTTTTCCTTAATTTACAACCTCCCTACGGAACTCATATGTATTTCACAGGCTAGTTTTTGTTTATGTACAACCTGCCTACGAAGACTCATATGTATTTTACATGCGACGAAGGAGCACTTTTTGTTCTTGTTTTCTATTATTTTATATATGTATGCTCATGAAGGTATATATATATATGTATAGATATCTTTCAACGGTAGCAAGCAAACCAACCACAGCACTCCACAACCACTTTGAGCATGCAGTTCTATGACAAATGTTGCTCAGCTCGCTCAGGGCTTTCATTTGGTACCAAATTTGACCAGTTTTGAAAAATTTCATTTTTGACCGAAAATCGCCAAGTCCCCCCCACCCCAGCACAGCACTCTACAGCCACTTTGAGCATGCAGTTCTATGACAAAAGTTGCTCAGCTCGCTCAGGGCTTTCATTTGGTACCAAATTTGACCACTTTTGAAAAATTTCATTTTTGACCGAAAATCGCCTAAGCCCCCACCCCACCCCAGCACAGCACTCTACAGCCACTTTGAGCATGCAGTTCTATGACAAAAGTTGCTCAGCTCGCTCAGGGCTTTCATTTGGTACCAAATTTGACCACTTTTGAAAAATTTCATTTTTGACCGAAAATCGCCTAAGTCCCCACCCCACCCCAGCACAGCACTCTACAGCCACTTTGAGCATGCAGTTCTATGACAAATGTTGCTCAGCTCGCTTAGCGCTTCCATTTGATACCAAATTTGACCACTTTTGAAAAATTTCATTTTTGACCCCATGACCTCCCACCGACCTGACCCTCCAGATGGCAAAGTGGAACCAGCACAGCAAGATGGGTGGGTCAGACGGCAAAACGGATGCCAGGAATGAGCTGGGCGCACCAGAAAACCCCTATAGACAATGTTTTGTCGGGCTATGTACAGTCCTATATGGTGTTCCCGGAAGTCGGTACCGACCGGACCCTCCAGACGGCAAAGTGGAACCAGCACAGCTAGATGGGTGGGTCAGACGGCAAAACGGACACCGGGAATGAGCTGGGCGCACCAGAAAACCCCTATAGACAAAGTTTGGAGAGGCAAAGTAAAGCCTACTATGGACCTCCGGGAAGCGGTTACCGACATGACCCCTCAGACGGTCAAGTGGAACCAGCCCAGCAACTTGGGTTACTCGGGCAGCAAAACTGATAGCGGGAATCGATTCTCCGTCCCAAAAAACCTTTGTATGCAAAATTTGAGCCACCCATGTAGCAAAATAAGCGAAAAAATTAAGTTCAAAGTTCGACCCAAAATTCACCAACTTTGGCCGGCCAGTACCGAAAAATTACGCACGAAGACGGAAAATCATATAGCATTTGAACGACCCCGATATGTGTACTGTTTAACCATATAGTCAGTATTGCCCCATATATAGCCCAATCTGACTTATTAAGGCGCCTTTGAAGCATACTTTTTGGCCATTTTAGCGTTTTGGCCGAATTTGGCCCCCAGCCAAAAATTTTTTCCGGCCCTGGGAGGCATAAAAACTAGCTTATTTTCTTATTTTTGATTTGTACTACAAGAATATATATGGGTTTCATAGGCAAAAATTTTTCTATCTGTAGTTATTCAAGCTACAAAACCCCCTTATGAGACATCAAAAGCGAGAAACCGGAAAAAAACATCACTCTCGTAAGCGATTTTTGGCATAACTTTTTAACGGAAAGTGGTACGGGGATGAAACTTCGCACACATACTAAACTCGACACGTACAATTTTTTCGCACATAATCTGCGCAGCCTTGTTTTACACGGTCATTCGACCATTTTCACTCATAAATATAGGGGTCGCTACCGCGACCCCTATGATTAGCCAACATTTAGCAGCTTTGGCTTTAACATTTTATCTACTCAATGAGAGCTTTCAAATGATACCCGCATTGGACGGCTTCCGGTACTTCCACCTTTGACGGATTGCAACATCGCCGTATCGACCGATTGCAACATCACGTATCGACATAGGTGTACCTTGAGAAATCGTTGGGGGAGGGGGTAGCCGAAATTAGGGTGGGTGGGGTCAGCCGTTTTGAGGTGGGGTGGGGTTCGGAAAAATCGAATTTGGGGGGGGGGGGGTAAAAATTTTTTTGGTCAAAAATTTAGAAAAAATTCGCAAATTTGCTAAAAAAGCGTTATTTCCAACTAAAAATCAAACATATTTCTTCATTTTTGCTCATTTATTCGAAAAAACCTAAATTTTTTGCAAAAATTTCGAATTTTTCCAAAAAATTTCGAATTTTTACTAATTTTGAGGCAAAATTTTCAAAATCTTGAGGGTGGGGTCTGGCAAATTTGAGTGGGTGGGGTCTGGGATTTGGCCATTTGGGGGTGGGGTCTGCCTCCAAAATTTCGAGGGTGGGGTCGGCACTTTTCCATTTGGGGGGAGGGGTTCCCCCCCCACCCCCCCCCCAGGTACACCTATGCGTATCGAGTACACTTTTAGGTCCAAAGCTCAAGCACGGTAATTTTCAAGCTGTCTCTAGTTCGAGTCGTCCAGGGCCTTCAAATGATACCAATATGGACTTGATCTGATCTTACGTTAGCACACCAAGGGAAGGTCCTCAGGTGTCCCGGAATACCGCATACCATCCAAAAACGACAAACAAAATTCTAAGCAAATCGGTTGAGCCAATCTCAAGAACGAGGGTGGGAGACAATTGTCATATCTATCCATACTCAGACTACTATTCTGATCTCCAAGAAAGATATCAAATAAAAAATATAAACATAATATAAAAATATAAAAAATATGGATGAGACGAGGAAAAGGAAAGAAACTAAAGGAAGGGATGAAGAGCGGAAAAGAAAAGGAAAGAAAGAAGGAAAATGAGGAAGAAAAAGGAATGACGAATGATCGTGATGACGATAATGATGATGACAAAGAAAGATTGAAGAATGATCGTGATGAGATGATGATGATAAAGAAAGAATCACGAATGATAGTGATGATGATGATGATGAGAGTGGGTAGAAGTTGAGAATGAGAAGGAAAAATGGCAGAAATGTGAAATGAAAAAGGATAGGACGCATGAAGATGCAGAAGGAAAAATGAAGTGTTGATAAATGATAAAGAAGCAGATGAATAATGAAAGAAGCTTGAAATGTCGGAGAAGGAATGAGAGAGAATAGATTTTGAGAAAACAAAATAAGTATGGCATGTCGGAGAAGGAATGGACAGAGAAAAGACTGGAGACGAAAAAGGCTAAAGTTTAACCATTGTGTTTACGTGTTTTTAACCTAGGAATCCTTCCTGGGTTTCAAAGTATCTTGTCCAGCAGTGTCGGTAAGAAAAGCCACTGTAGGTGCACTCCACCTCGAAAGGCGATTCCCCACAGCGACTGCTCGGACAGCGTTTCGTTCACCCAGGTATCCACGGATCCCGAGTGAACTAGTCCGCAGCCGGACATACCGACTCCTACTGCTCTAGTCTCACAAGAATTTGGCACCGTTTCACAGATAAGTATGAATAAGGTAGTGTGTGTGTGTGTGTGTGTGTGTGTGTGTGTGTGTGTGTGTGTGTGAACATTGGAATTAGTCAAACATCACCGCAACGACAATTTTTCATGTTGTCTGTAACATGACTGACTGTGTGGGATCTCTGTTTTGTTTCTGTGAACGTGAAGTGTCACTTACTGCACTGTTTCCCGGCACACATCTGAGAAAGTAATCTGTATCGTGAATTGTCGTTGCTCTAAGCTTCAACCGTCGTTGTTGAAATGGTACAAAATTATTTACTTTTCAATATGCACATTCGCCGGGTTGACTTCATGTAGCGCCTGTTGGCCTCAAGCTGCGCCGCCCTCTTGGCTGTGAATGTACAACTGGTCTCCGCACTTCCAGAAAACAGGGTGTCTGTTTGACCCACTGATTGATACTGTGAATTATACCGTGAATTAGAACGTATAGTTATTGTGAAAAGTAGCGCACTCATGGACATGCTTCCTGTAAGGCCAAAGTCTTTCTGCTTTTGATTATATATACATAAGCTAGATACTAAGGTGTTGACAACAAGATCTGATCCAGTAAGTAGTATCCCTTTTCGAAACGATCTTGCTTCTACTATGCGGAATATTCCTGCACTTGATCTGAACTTTTAGTTTATCTGCAAACAATGACGCAAGTCCTAACAACTGTTAGGACCGGTCGAATCAGATCTGCAAACTGAGAAAGTTCATCGCGATTGTCCGCGTCTGGTATTCCTGCATGGGTGTGGATCTGGTTTAAATAGATCTGTATGAGGAACTTCATGGTCAACTAGGCTGTACACCAACCCACTTGATAAGAGTAAGTTGACATTCGAAACTAAAGAAACTAAAAGTCAGCTCTAAAATTAATGAAAAGATATCGCTGTCTTGAAACTTTCCGCAAAGTTTAGCAGTTGTCTAAATGCGCAATTAAAAGATATATATATATATATATATATAAATATATATATATATATAGTAAACTGTAAAATATTATCCATATGGTAAAGTATATAACACAAAAAGGCAGCAAGCCTCTAGACGGCTTACGGAAATTGTAAATTTAAATTCTGGCCTTCTGTAAATTTTCGAATTTTCCGCAAATTAAATCTAGGACCGCGCAGGGAATGCAATAATAAAATTTAGTTATGAACTAACTACGATGTTGTTTTCGTTTAAAAGAAAAAATTGTAAAAGCACAACGGCTTTTGAAACTCAATGAGTCATGTCATGTCATGAAATTGCTACCATTGCTGTTTACACATTGACATTTTATACAAGTCTTGTAATTGTAAAACTACGTGTCACTATAATTTGTCATCAAGATTTCTGTTGTTAGCTTTGTTTGTTTAAGCATAACATTAAGGTCTCCCCCACACAATCCAGATAAATATTGCTACTACTACCCGGTACCTTCAAATCTGCCAATATAATATGTAAGCATGTCACTGTCGAAAACGCTGCCTCGAAATTTCGGCACAGAGTTGAAAAAATTGCTCTTAATTAATTATTAAAACAAAAGGCAATGAAACTTCAAAGTTTCTTCTAAGAGCTGTTAAATAAAGTTGAGGATTTGAACAGGGGCAAAACGGTAGCGGAAATATATACATGGGCGTATCCAGGGGAGGGGTTTTGGGGGTTGAAACCCCCTCCTTTTGGGTTGCATTTTATCAATACTCCATTACAAAAGGTGCAAATTGTCATCAAAACCCAAAAACTTTTCAAAAAATCAAAAATCAAAATCAAAACCTTTTCAAAAAAATTTTAGTTAAAACCCCCTCCTTTTCAAAATCCTGGATACGCCCCTGAATATATATACACACAAACTGCTGCCTTGTGTCGCGTGTTTCTTCAGCCTGCAAAAGGTACAACCAAATCTGTTTTCAAAGAATTTTTCACGTTTTTCATTATATAATGCTAACGAACAACTTTTCAAAACGGAAAAGAAGATAAATTAAAAAAGGAAAGGAGACAATTGCGTAAACCAGTCGTCGTACCCAGCCGTTATTCCACAGCTGATGCACGATTATAGAGTAAGCCACCCCAACCCCCAAAATACTCCACGATATCCTGCGTATAACTTTACGGCGTGTCCCCCACAAAAGCTTGATGCTAAAATGAAAGCCAGACGAACTGCCTAGGCACAATACAATCAGGATAAACAGAACAAAAACCTGCGTCAACAAGGAATGTTGGCATACTACAACAATAGAATACGAAATTAAGAATAACCACAGTATTAGACCAGCAAAAAGACAAAGCGCAATCACTAAACCAAGTATGTAAATTAAATCAACTCGATTAGTAGAGGAAAGAAAGAAAGCTCAAAAAGAAATCAAAAAGCATGAAAATTTTTAAAACAACAATGGCTTCAAAATTTAGCTATGCGTAAAACTACTTGCAAGAGCCGCGTCACTTGTAGTTACATCACGAAAATTAAATTGGATAACACAGATTACAAACGCTAGAAAACAGGAATCATCACAGAATAGACGTCTACCAGCAAAACAAAATCAAACAATGTAGTAAAGAATGCAATATTATAACAAAATAATGGAAGTAGCAAAAACGTAATCAAGTCCAACACTAGCCAGTCAAAAAGGAGACAAACTCCAGCCATAGCCATCCCAGAAGGGAAACCAAGTCCAGCCAAAACAGGAAAGCAACTCCAGCCAAATACAGCCAAAAACGAAGTTAAACTCCAGCCACAGAAAGCCAAATCCAGCCAATAGCCATCCCAGAAGGGAATTCAGCCAGCCAAAATAGGAAATTAAGCCAGCCACAGGAAAAATAGAAATCCAGCCATATCCAACGGAAAAGGAAATAAATCCAGTCACACTTCAGCCAGCCCCAAAAGTAAAACCAGCCACGCAACTACAAAAGGGGCCATCGTGATTTTCTTCTCCAGCCTTTTCCACGATGTTAAAGAGAAGAGATTCAGACATCAGACCTAAAACAGGAACAGAAAAAACAATGCATGTTTGCGGCAATTTTTAAAAACAATTCCAAGCATTGCATATTCGTGCAATCTAATTTAAACTCAATTCTAAGTTTTGTTTGAAAAATTTCGATACTCAAAGTCCCCACCAATTATCATCCCTCATCATTCGAACTCAACTTGAAAGAACAGAAGGGTTGAACTAAAGCAGTGCGTATATGTCCAGAAATTTCACAAACCCTACTCAGTCATAGGGGAGAGAACTCGAAACCGAATTGCACGACAAATCACAAATAAAGTAGATTTTCCACCACTCTGGTCTATATGTGAATATTTAAGTCCGAAAAGGATCTCCATGCTGAGTTTTGTCTAGACCAAAAAAGTGAGGGACACCCCCTAACTTGTGGAGAGGCGATCAAAACTGGGGGAATAAAGGGGACCGAAAGTGCAAAAAGCGGAAAAATTGCCCGTTTTCGATGTATAATGCTATAACTAAGCTAAATAGTGCTCAAAAATAGACGATTTTTGGCCAAAACATTCCGGAGTAGCCGGAAAATTTTTGAAAATTTGACCGAAAATGCTTAAAATTTGAAATATTCTGGGCACCTTAGTTATAGCGATAGGGGGGAGGGAAGCATCAAAAAGTGAGAAGAATGAGGGGGGGGGGGGCTAAAAATGGGACGTGCGCCCCACCGCCCCGGACTCAGTCACTAAGGTAAATCCAGATAGATAGTCTATATTATGCTCTCCTCATTTGAAAAAATTTCTTATATATAATGCTCGAAACAAGAATCGAATCAAACTAGACCAAAGGGAGGCCTTTAAACTTTTGCCGAAATTTTCTTGAATCGGCATCACCTTCTGCGTGAATAGAACATATACCATGTGCGTGGTAAGAATGCTTGGGTATTGGTTCTTAGCTGGCTCCGACTAACTCCACAGATACCCAGGAACCGGTGGTGCGACTAACCACTTTTCATGGCATCTAACATGAATACTTGAGTTTTTTCTGGCGATTAATTCAATGAAAACATCTACACTGTAAAGCAATGAGAGAATATAGGGCAATAAATACACGGCGCTACTTTTGCTGTAACCCGAACGGTACCAGAGCTGTGCTAGCTTCGATTTGAAGAACGGTCAAAGTTTGGCAAATTTTGGTCGCCGAATTCTAAAAACTCTGGTGCGACCAGGAAGCTAAAATCTGGTGTAAACAGACATCATAGGTGCATAGGCCTCCCAAGTTGTGTCATATATGAAGGAGTGGTGCAAGTGCAAAATAGTTTTGCGCCATTCCAATTCGAAGTGACTAAACCAGAAAAAGCTAATTTTTAAAGACTTTGCAATATTCAATCACAAATCAATCGACAGCTTTCATGATTTTCCTTTCTTGATAACGTTCTTGAAGTATATGATCTCGTAAAAGCAATGTCCAATTATTCTTTAAGCTGAATTGAAAGGATCGCTCAATTGATGGGGTTCACCTTCAAATGCCCTTAGTTTAAAAGTCCATATTAAGGAGAGGGGTCGCCAATTTTTGACCATCTCCAACGCGTTAAACATATGAAAACGAAAAAGTTAGGAAAATTTCGCGGTGATCAAAAGTTTGAGCGCGGTGCAAGAGCAAATGAGCTATATATAACTTGGCACAATGGTAATCTGGACTAGGTAGCGTGTGTATGAGGTGTTTTTGCGTTAGCTAAGAAGTTTCCTACAAATTTTCAAGGTTGGATGAAGTCGGTTTTTGCACAATTCTGACTTACAAAAATGCCACCGAAGAAATGTTTTGTCAAGCCCTGAATTAACCATTCACTACACAGGTGTCGCGTATAGATATTAACACAGTGCACAAATGGAGGTTCAATATGCGTACGCACAATCCCTGCTGCTATTTGCCATTTGCTAAAATGCCCCATTTTCTCAAATTTTGAATAGAATGATCCATAAGACAAATGAAACCCGGGATATTCCTACCAAATTTGGTGTGTCAATTTGCGCTTATGAAAGGAAGATGTGTGCTAAGTTTCACTGCAATTGCTGGTGTTGAACACTGGATGCATGCAGGCCCGCACTCAGGATTTTGAAAAGGGGGTCCAAGGTCAAATGCCAAGGATAGGGGGGGGGTCAAAATAGTACATTGGATATATCCTTCTTGTAAAAAAATTTTTTTAGTTAGACAATTTTTAATAGTTGCTTTTTGAAATGGTAAAAGGTTTTCGTTTTGTCACCCCAAAAAGGGTGCCAAAAATCCAAGAACCCCCTCCCCCCTGGGTGCGGCTGGGCTTATTCTAGGGATTTTTTCTTGGGGGGGGCTTCTTGGGGGGGGCCCCCCAAAGGTCCGAGGGGCAAGGAATTTTTGGGGGGGGGCGAAAATTTTTCGAAAAATATGCTAAAAATAGCGCTATTTTTCTAGCATATACTATAAAAGTTGATTTTCATAGCAAAAATAAGCAGATTTAGTGTTGAAAAGGGCAAAAATTGAGTAAAAATCTCCGGCGAAGCCGGAAAATTTTTGAAAATTTGGCCTTCTGAGCGATTTTTTCAGGGCAAAAGTTGGTACCAAAAGGGGGCCCCCTTTTTTTTGGGGGGGGGGCGATTTTTGGGGGGGGGGGACCAATTTTTGGGGGGGGAAGGGGGTTATGGGGGGGCCCCCCCAACCCCCCCCCCCACTAGAATAAGCCCAGTGCGGTCTTGGATGCATGCCTCAGTTCGACGACGGAGGCCTATAGTCAAAAATGGCAATTTTTCAAATTTTCCAATTATAGCCAAATTTTATATCAAATATTGAAGCTCTCGATGTCCTGAACATTTTAACTTCTTGCACCAAGGGTCTACAAAGCAGTATGAGAAAGTTAGAGCGCGTTAAAGTTTGAAGCGAATAACGGAGGGAATGAGCTTGTTCAAATCTTTCAAGCACCATTACTTGCTAGCTACTTGGCGTATCACTGTCAACTGTACAGCAATAAATAGCCCCAGATATGTAAATGCTTTAATTTGATGTGGCTTGATGACTGAGTCCGTAGTCATCCTAATGTGCACACGACTTGGTATGGAAACCCTCAGAGAGGGTATACGTACTAGAGTAAATACTAAATTGTAGAGATTTCAACTGCAATATCTCATACCTGGATTAACCCTGGATTCTAAAAATTCGTCTTGCTTTTGGACACAAATAGGGTTATACTATATCCGAAATTGAGCGACATCTGGGACTATAAAATTTGGTACTCGGCGGCGGCGACCCCCCCCCCCCCGGGCTACTAAGATCGACTTGCCCCGACTTTGGTCGATTGGCCCACTTTTTGGCGAAGATAGAGTATGGGTGTGGTCAAAAAATATCGGGTACAGAGATCGTTGCTGCCTTCCAGCCATGTACAACCGTCACATTTATGTGTCCGATCCCCCTTTTCACAACTACGAATATAATTAATTAAAAATGTTTACGGACTGCTAGGCTCAAGCTTCAAAGCTGCCATTTGCCAATATGATTTGGCACGTATGCCCCTATCTGCAGAAATATACTAGACGTCTGTATCTTATCTGCATCTAAGGGGATTACTCTTCAAATTTGAAGTTTCGGCAAAAATTTAAAAAATTTTGGCTAGCGAAAGGAAAATTTTATTACTGGTGCGAGCTACAAGGCTGTAATTTGGCATAAAGGAGGCCCTACAGGAGTACTCATTTGTCCCAAATGGCAAGAAATTCTGCCATTTAATTTATTCAAGAAAAAATTTTTATGTCAACTTTAATCTTCAAAAATTACCGAAACCGCCATTTTCAGTCTGTCGCAGGGTTTTTGGTCGCCGAACTTTAGGCCATCAGCCAAAAAATTTAGGCCATCCAAATTTTGTTAATTTTTAGGTTGTGCGTTATTGTACGCATTGTTAAAATTACAGTTGTATTCACGCGTTATATATTCAAAAACCTCTGTTTAACAACATCGCCATCGTCACTGTAAAACACAAAAACAGATCCTTGTTAGCATAGAAATAATAGTGCACGACAGTATTAATGAATTAATGAATTTTTATTGAAAATTAAAACAGGCAGGAGCATACGAGTATGAACCAAAGAAAGAAAAAATTAAACTATGTAATTGAAATAAAGTTAAACTAATATATATATATATATATATATATATATATATATATATATATATATATATATATATATATATATATATATATATATATATATATATATATACTAAAATAGCATTTCTTCGATGAAATCCTTATAATAGTAAATGAAATTATAACCTGTAGCTGGCGGGTGGCGTAGCCCAGAAATACAAGGGAAATGTATAAATTCGCGAAGACAGCGCGAAAAATTTTTAAAAAAATTGATGTTTACTTAAAAATCAATAAAATTTAACTGGGTTTTCGTCGAAAAATTTAGGCCAAATGGCCTCAACGGCCAAAATTCTTTAGGCCATCGACTCATAAATTTAGGCCATGGCCTAAGCTATGGCCTAAAAAACACTACTCTGTTGGATCCTGTGTAGAGGCTTTCAGCAGTCATAGAAGTCACAAACCTTCACTAATCGAGCTGAAATCTTTTGGGGGTGTGTTTTTGACTACGCCGAGTTCAAATATCTCAAGAAATTTTAATTTCAATTTAATTTGATTTTTTCGACTTCAACTTTGAAGAGTAATTCCCTTAGATGCAAATAAGATACAGACATCTAGTATTTTTCTGCAGATAGGAGCCCATGTGCCAAATCATATTGGCAAATGGCAACCTTGAAGCTAGGGCCATGCAGCCAGCAGCGATTTTTAATTATGTTGGTAGTTGTGAAAGGGGGGATCGGGCACATAAACGTGACGGCTGCACATGGCTGGAAGGCAGCTAAGATCTCAGTACCCAATATTTTTTGACCACACCCATGCTCTATATAATATATCCTCGCCAAAAAGTAGGCCAATAGACGAAGTCGGGGCAAACCTTTAGTAGCCCCCCATAAGTTAGGAAAACGGTTCTATCGGCAGAACTAATTCATTTGAATGTACATATTTCGTTGCTCAGCCACTGTATACGGCTGTTTGTTTTTCTTGTCGTGTGGCAGAGACAGGCTGATAAAAACGCCTCAAGAATGTACTGGCCACACAGTTGGTTTAGTTGGTGTTGGTATTTAACTTAATAACCAAAGTATCAAAAATGCAAACATTTCGGATGCAGCAGAAAAAAATTTTTCCAATTTTGAACGATTCTTCAAGCATATATAACCTGACAAGCTTTCCAACTGGTAAGGTTGTATGTAATAATGTGTTGTACAAAATGCCAAGTATACATGTATGTTGTCTAATATATATGTCTGATGTTTTCATTGAAGCAAACAGAAAAAATTGAAGTATCTTGACTGGCATTTTTAAGGTTTGAAAGCGGGGGGGGGCGAGTCAAAGGTAAAACATACCAAAATTTTTAGCGAAAAATTAGCGTTTTTAAGGTAAAAACGCAAAAAATCGCTGATTTTAAGCTTAAAATTAGCTTATAAGTCTATAAATTAGCTAAAAATTGAGAAAATTTTAGAAAATTTGACCCCAAAAACCTAATTTTTTAAAGACTTTTGGGCGACCCCAAAAAGTGGGTGGGCGCTTTCCGAAAAGTGGGGGGGGGCTCCGAAAAGTGGGGGGACCCCCCACCCCCCCTCCACTAAAAAAATTCCAGTCTTGAGTATCACGATAGGGGTGGGTCAGACCGGCCGCCTGGAGAGCTATTAACAGTCAGCTAGAAACCGACGGACGACCAAGTATTTTTGGTCACGCACATGGTACACATATATTCATGAAAAAATAAAACTGATCAAAAAAATTCAGGTCACACTTATTCCACATAGTCGCCCCCTTAAACAGTAATGCATAGTATATATACTAAACCAACCTTTGAGAGATTCCACACACATGGGCCACACAGCCACTAAGAAACGGTAGACAACGTCTCCTAAAATAAATATACATACGTTAATATTCATAACATACAGTGTATGTATTTATGTTACAGATACTAATGATGATGTACAGATGTATATATTACTAATAAAAGTGTCCAACAAAAAATTTAAAAAAGCTACGAGAACTTTGTATTAATCGAAGAATGCAGCATGATATGTCACAGCATCAAGAGTACATAATTAGTAAGAGTGTAACAAGCGTCAAGCTCTCAGTTATAGGCTTGCGAAAGTAATCTGCGCGGCCGCGATAACGGCTGCCCTTCCCACAGATTAGACCCATCACTTCAAAGAAATTTGCTGAGTGTCACCTCAACCGACGACTGCATTCGTGGAAGAAGGGCCGGCCCTTCTACACAGACTCCTGCTACCTTCCCAACGTAGCGGTAAACGTTATTAGGCTCCCACTGCAAAAGATTAACGAAATCGTGGACTAAAACCTTCCAACAACCTTCATGCTTTTAGAAGAGACTGAAGCTAGTTTCAGTCGGCGGGCTAAAATAATTTCAGTTTCAGGTCTCCTCCCAAACTAGTTTCAGTTTCAGTGCCTGAAACAGCTAGTGGGTGGGTCAACCGTTATCGTGCAGATGTCGCAAGCCTAATAACTAAGAGAGTGTCTCACTGTCTTAGTCAATATTACTCGTGGTACAGGCGGTAGTCCATAGCTGTACATACGTACATTAAAATATAACGCTGGATATTCTCTAGTCCAAAAATGTGGGGGGAAGCAACAACAGACAGACAACATAGGAGGACCGCTCTGTCAAACAGATCACTTCCTTCCTGGCTTACTTATGGGCTAAAAGTGATGGCAGAAGGCTCAGCGAAATTCCCTCTCCAATGATAGAGGTGTCCCTACTCCTGTGTACTAAAAAGGCTCACTCTAAATGGGAGGCACTTTTTGAGAACAAAGATGGAAGTAGGTGACTTAAAATAGTGAACAACTCTTAAATAACAGGAAAGCTAAGAGAAAAAGAAAATATTCCTAGCATTTTTTGTGGGGGTGGGGATGGGGGGCCCCACTTTTCGGCATGTTTTTGAGGACAAATATTCAAAAATTTTCTCATTTTTAATTTAATTTTTGGACTGGATTTGGAAGTTCATTTTAAGCTTAAAAACAGCTATTTTTTGCGTTTTTACCTTAAAACGCTGATTAATTTTTAATGAAAATTTAGGCATATTTATACCTTGGGCTCGCTTCCCCCACTTTTCACTCCATGGGGTGGGGGGAGGCCCGCCTCACTTCCAAAACCCTAAATAAATGCCAGTATTGTAGTAATTTTCAGCACATGATGTTGGTAGGCTTCCACAAGATAAAATAATATCAAAGCAAGATTCTGTAAAAAATATGCAAAAAAAGTCGCAAACTAGCATACCGACAACAAATATTATCAGTAAGGCACCATACGCAGCCAGCCAACTGAGTGTGCCACGCTCCATGAAGAGTGAAATAGGAAGGGAGGGGAAAACCATGCTACAACAAAAACCATAGAACAGAAATATTCATCCAAGTCGAACTGCAAAATGCTATCAATCAATCAATACTCCGCCCCTTATCTCCCCCCTCGTTGAATATTGTAACATTAAACCCCCCCCTCTTTTCAAAATCCTGGACGCGGGCCGGGGGACAGTTGTGAACTATTCTGAAAACTTGTACACTAACCCTAAAAATGGGCAAGAATCCGCAACATGCGCGTGTAATAGTTCACATAAGAATCAGGTTTTCCTGAGCAAAACCGGCAAAGTAACGTTTGATAAAAACACCAAACTACGTAATATGTGTATATAAAGAAAAAACCTACCGACAACAAACTAGCCAGCCAGCCAACTGGTAAGAAAGCGTCATGGTTAACAGCAGATACATAGGAGGAAAGGAGATCTACAACAACAATAACAAATACAAAGAAATTCTAGAATAATCTTCGTTCAAAATCGACAACTGTATCCACCAGGACAGGCTACATTAGCATTCCAAAATTGCTAAGGGGGGGCAATTTTGGCCGATTTTTCTCATTTTCACATATTTTTTTGTCCGATTGGTATATTTGAACGAGTTTTTGAAATGGAGGTCGGATCTCAGTATGTGCTAAACATAGGAAACGGATTCACATATTTTTTGTCCGATTGGTATATTTGAATGAGTTTTTGAAATGGAGGTCGGATCTCTTACGGTTAGCGAGTAATTTCACCTCAAAGTTGATGTCAGTATGTGCTAAACATAGGAAACGGAAAAAGTGGTGATTTTTTCCGTGCGCCAGAGAAATCTCGCCAACAACAAAATGGAGCACTTCAACGTCCATCCTATATCATATATACGATCTCGAAGGGTGGTTTGTAGGAAGCAGAATTTTAATTTAGGCCTTCAAAAATTTTTAATTAATTTTTTAAGTTTGCGAACAGCCAAATTTAACTGTTCTGCAATGTTAAAATTGGGAGTCAGCAAGTTTGAAGAAATATTCTGAAAGCTGTAAGCCCTAATTAAAAATTCTACTTCCTACAAATCACAGCTTATAAAAAGACATTTCGAACGATACCAATTGATCCTGGTTATCTCTGTCTGATTTCGAGATTTCTCTGGCGCAGAAATATCAATATCAGCCACCCCCACTTCATCCCCCCACTTTTCGGCAAGCCCCCCCTTTTTTGGGGTCGCCCAAAAGTGTCGAAAAATTAAGTTTTTGAGGTCAAATTTTCACAATTTTTCGGAATTTTTAGCTAATTTAAGGACTTGTAAGTTAATTTTAAGCTTAAAAACAGCGATTTTCTTGTGTTTTTACCTAAAAATGCTAATTTTTCACTAAAAATTTTTGTATTTTATACCTTGGACTCGCCCCCCCTACCTTTACTGGTGTTGTCAGGCCTCCACAAGGCAAAATAATATGAAAGTAAGGTTTTGTAAAATCGTAAAAAAAGTCGCAAACTAGCATACCGACAACAAATATCATCAATATAGGGCACCATTTTCGTTGAAAATAACCAGCCAGCCAACTGAGTACATAGGTGCCCCGAAAGCGTGCAGTAGGCAGGGAGGGGAAAACCATGCTACAACAAAAACGATAGAACAAAAATATTCATCCAAGTCGAACTGCAAAATGCAATCGATCAATCAACCAACGCTCAGTCCCTTATCCCCCCCCCTCGCGTTGAATATATAGCATTAACCCCCCCTATCAAAATCCTGGGCGCGGGCCGGGGGACAGTTGTGAGCAATTTTGAAAATTTCTACACTATCCCTAAAAATTGGCCAAAATTCGCAACCTGAGCTTGAAATAGTTCACATAAAGAATCAGAAACCGGCAAAGTAACGTTTGAAGAAACACAAAACTACGTAAATGCATAGCATATTATGCAGCAAAACCTACCGACAACAAACTAGCCAGCCAGCCAACTGGGAAGAAAGCGTCATGGTTAACCGCATAGAAATACGAAAGGGAATCTACAACAAAAATTACAAATAAAAATCAAAATCAACAAATCAAATCAAAATCGTTCAAAATCAACAACTATCCACCAAGGCTACATTAGCATTCCAAAATTACTTAAAGAAACTGCACATTAGTTTGGTAAGGGCTTCACCTAGCTTCCTAAATTACGTAAGTTGTTTGTGTGTTTTAGATGCAGAGGCTTCCATAACGACACAGCGAGAATTTTTAGATAAAAATACGTAGTAATAAAAAAGGTTTTATGTCGCATTATTCCGATTTTAATAATCCCATACTTTCATCGCACACTTACGTACTGTTAGAAAAAGGCTTGAAATGTAGCCGAAGATTCACCGAAAATTTTTGGTTTTTGCCTGAAGGCGTGTCATGTCTCCTGAGGTTTTCTAGGCACAAATAAGTGGGGGGACGCCCCCCCACTAGTCGGAGTATTTTTAACAGGGGGCGCGCGGGGAGCCGCCCGAAAATGCCTTTCCCCCGGAAATTTGAGTTTCCCCCTTAATGAGCTTAATTTTGCCAAAAATGGGCAAATTTTCCAAAATTTTCCTTCATGTTTCACCATGCAAAATACGCAAAAATACCATTATTGGCTCATTTCTGCAGAACACCCCCCGAAAAAATCCCTAAAAAATACCCTGCTAGTGGGGTAGAGGTCCAAAGGTGGGGGAATAAAACGGGCTAAAAATGCTAAAAATATATATATACAATATAAATAGCCTGTTTTTCACATATATACTGCTATAACAACGTAAGCTAAAAATTGCCAAAAATTAAGTTTTAATACCAAAACAGACGACTTTTGACCAAAAAATTCAGGCGAAGCATCGGATTTCGTAATAACCCGTTCCGAAAATTTGGATTCGCCAGCAGGTAAGACGGTCAATATTTATATATGAGTCACTCACTGGCCGTACGTAAAAACCAGAAGTCTCCGATTAAGATTCTTACCAAAAAATAAAAGCACTCCGTAACCGTCCTCAGATGATATATAGGAAACGAATCCTCCGATCATTCCTCAAATAGTAGCACTTCACCAGGGGGTGATTCAGATGAGGATATCGTTGCTCCAATAAATAGAGTGATATGGAAAAATCAGTAGACTATAACGTAGTGATCTGAAAAATAAACACAAACATACGTATAAACACATAAATGACAAAGCGTCTGTGGAAGAGGAAAATGACAGAAACCAACTTTCTATGCCAAATAAAAAAACTACCCAGCGACTAAAATTACAGGAAACCAGCTTTGTTGGACGAAGGGAATCTAATACAATCTATATATATAACTTAGCAGGTTATTACCCAATTCTGGTTTTCCCAAACCCATACGGGGTTTGTTTAGTGGGGGGGTGAAGGGCCGCCCCCACTTTATTGGCTCCCCCCACTCACCCTAAGGTGCCCAGAAATTGTCAAGTTTTTTAGGATTTTTGGTCAAAATTTGCAAAACTTTTGAGGTCAATTTTGGTCAAAAATCGTCTTTTTTGGTGGTAAAACTTCATTTTTGAGCAGTTTTAGGCTTAGCTATTTGCAGTATATGTGGAAAACAGACTATTTATACCGTATTTTCATTTCTAGTCCATTTTATTCCCCTCACTTTAGGACCTCTCCCCACCAGTGGGGGGGCCGCCCCCCACTTATCTTTGCTTAGAAAAACCCCAGCCTACTAGTGCAAGGCGCATAATCTTCGTCAAAACAACCCAGAGCATTGGTACCAAGATTTCACTTTTTGAAAACGGTGACTGAAAAGACGTTAAAATCCTAAACTTGATAATAATTCTACATAAGCCTCAGCCATAGTCTAGACAAATCCCAAATATTCCCATACAGTCGAGATTTGATTTTCAGTAAATGGCTAATCCACTCATTCACCTATTATATCCAAACAATCGCAACAATCCAAAAATGCATTTGCACGAGCCTAGCAATACAAAACATTTTGAGGACATTCCACAATTCCACATTCTTTGAAACTCTCACCTCATAATTCGGGCACCAAACAACCAAATGATATAATACGCAAGGATAAGTCTCTTTGATAAAATCTTTGACAACACAAAGCCAAATAATATGATGTTTCATCGACAAACAGTTCAGCTCATCAGTTGACCGACGGTTGACCCAAAAGGTCAACAATTCGCAGTGGGCTTTGCAGTCACAGCATACCGAATAGAACGAAAAAATTGATATACTACAAAAATAAAACAAATATAAGTGTATATATATATATATAACACTCGCCAATGCGGGAAAAAATACCCACCTCCAGTGTGGGCTTACCGGTAAATATACAGCAACTTTTAGCTTAAATTTGACATTTTTCAGAACTTTTTGCGTTGTACCATGCAAAATACCATTTTGGCTCATTTTTGTAGAAAAAATCCCTCCGAAAACTCCTCCCTGGCTTTTTCCTGGGCAAAAATTTCTGGGGGGGGGGGGGGGGGGGGTGTCTGGGGGGGAGGTCACACGACGTGATCAAGACGACTAAATCGACAATTATCGAGAACAACAAGGACAATTTTAGCCAAGTTTCGCGAAAATCGCTATCATCCATCCCGAATCTCCATACTGACTTCGCGATGGATGATTGCGATTTTCGCGAAACTTGGCGAAAATCTTCCTTCTTTTTCGCGTCTTGATCACGACACTCACTCACGTCACCTAAGTTTGCGATAATCGCGTTCAGTTAGCGAATTTTCGCGAGCTGCGCGAGTTCATAATGTGGAACGATTCAACTGCGCTGTACTGCATATACAAGTAAAAAATGTTCCGCACTAATATGTGTGAAAAGTGGCTGGAGGAAGACAGTGTAAAATAAGCTGCGCAGATGCTGCGCAAAATCCAGCGAAGATCCTGCGCAGATTTCATGCGCAAATTGTAGAGCACATCGAGTTTAGTATATCTGGGAAGTTTCAGCCCCGTATCACTTATATACCGTTAAAAAGTGATGAAAATAAAGTTTTTCAAAAGTGGTAAAATTTGGTATCAAATGAAAGCCCTAAGTGAGCTGAGCAACTTTTGTCATAGAACTGCGTACCAAAAGTGGCTGTAGAGTGCTGTGGTGAGGTGGGGTGGGGACTTAGGCGATTTGGGGTCTAAAATAAAATTTTTCAAAAGTAGTCAAATTTGGTATCAAATGAAAGCCCTAAGTGAGCTGAGCAACTTTTATCATACATGGAACCATCCAATCCACCAAAAGTTGCTGTGTCGGATTTATGCCTTTCTCAACCGGAATTTAAAGGATAGACATAGACCCAACACATATATCCCCTTTTGTGCGGAGTTTTTCTGTTACTTGTCATAGGGGTCGCGGCAGCGACCCCTATAATATGTGTGAAAAGTGGCTGGAGACAGTGTAAAATAAGCTGCGCAGAAGCTGCACAAAATCCTGCGCAGATTTCATGCGCAAATTGTAGAGCACATCGAGTTTAGTATGTCTGTGAAGTTTCAGCCCCGTATCACTTACAGTTAAAAAGTTGCGCCCCGGACCGGTTATGGCGGTGATTTTTTTTCCGGTTTCTCCTATTTGATGGTTGTATTGTAGGGATCGACCGGATCCAAAATTTTGCCGGATCCGGACCCGGATCCGGATCCAGTTTGGATCCGGATCTAGTCATCAAAATACATGCAAATTTTTAAAATTTTGTTCTTTGATTTTGTTAATGCTTATGGGGGTTTTTATGGTTTTGGTAATGCTTCAATGCAGGTAGTGAATTTATTTAATAATTTTCAGCAGTTTCGCTGTGTTTGATACTGCAAATGAGTTAACAAACATTTAGCCTTAAACAATTTTCACTAAGTATCTAAAGAATTTTTGAAATGTGTGGGTCGCAGCCGCAGACATGGGACAGTTTACAATCAAAGTTTTTCAAAAAAACAGCAGATTAGTAGATTAATATTACCTTACCATTAACTTCTTACATGGGGCTTGAGAAAAACATAAAACCAATACTTGAACATCTTAAAAATTTCACTGAAATTAAATTTTTTTAGTTTACAAGTCGGTTATGCTTACTTGTCTAATAATTTTGCAATACATAAGAAATGGTTAAACGTTGTAAGTAGACCTAAAATTTTGCTACTACCGAGAAACCATTTTATTATAAGCATCGCTTAAAAATTCAGAAAAGCACAAGATAAAATTGGAAAAACCCAACACGTCAAGAAGTCTGATAATTGCAAACTTTGTTAAATCTTTGTCTATAGATGTCTTAAAATAACTACTCATGGAGACCTATTTAACACTAATTTATAAAAAAATTGCATAATTAGGGAAAATATGTAGAAATTCATTTGGCATGACTTGCGTAAAAAATTATTTTACAAAATATCAAAGTCAACTTATTCGAGTTAAGTTGAATATTAAGATACACGGGGGTCTGGGGGCGGTAGCCTCCAGTAAAACGCCACACTCTTAGCACGAAAAATCGCTTCTAGAAATTAAGTTAGAGCACTCCAGGCATTTATATTTTAGTTTCAGTAATAAATTTCCCTTGGTTTGTTAACTGCAAAAAAGATCCGGATCCGGATGGTTTTTCTGCCGGATCCGGATCCGGATCTGCAATATCCGGCAGGATCCGGATCCGGATCCGGATATCCGGTCGATCCCTATTGTATTGTACATAATGTTCGCCGCTTTCACGTGATCTGAAGCGGATTTCTTTTTATATTCTGAAATTAAATATATTGAACTAACTAACGGTCCAGGTTGCGTTTCTCTACCACTTCCCTAGCGACCACAGTGGCCCGTCAAAGATGGCGAAAATTCGAAAAATGAAAAATCGAAATTTCTCGCTATCTATTTAACTTTGAAAGGTCACGGAGAATCGATTCCCGCAGTCAGTTTTACCGTCAGACCCACCCATCTTGCTGGCCTGGTTCCACTTTGCCGTCGGGAGGGTCAAGTCGGAAACCGCTTCCTGGAGGTCCATAGTAGGTTGTACCTGGCCTCTCAAAACCTTGTCTATAGGGGTTTTCTGGTGTGCCCAGCTCATTCTCGGTATCCGTTTTGCCGTCCGAGGTGTCTATATTGCTGGCCTGGTTCCACTTTGCCGTCGGGAGGGTCAAGTCGGAAACCGCTTCCTGGAGGTCCATAGTAGGCTCTACCTGGCCTCTCAAAACCTTGTCTATAGGGGTTTTCTGGTGTGCCCAGCTCATTCTCGGTATCCGTTTTGCCGTCCGAGGTGTCTATATTGCT
>JASAND010022239.1:0-13026 GCA_030248195.1 Trissonchulus latispiculum
CCAAGGCGTCAATATGAGCCCGAGAAAGGGAGCTGCTCATATTAAACTTTTAAATCTTGTCCTTTACATAAGTAAATGCTGGCTCATATTATACATTTTAAATCTTGTCTTTTTCCGAATTGAATGCTGTCCTTCTGGCTCATATTGTATTTTTCATGCGACTGCAAGGAGCATTTTTCCTACTTGTATATATATCTGTTCGCTCATGTGATACTAAATACGCGTATATACGGTACATTTCACCGAAAGAATGACCGTTGGCGAAATTGACGAATTGGCGAAATTTCAAGAAAAAATGGCAATTTTAGCAAATTTAGCTACATTTGAGGACCTTAAGCTTGAGCATATTTTGCAAACTAAGCCCATGAACCAACCCGATCGCGAAATAAACTCTCGCAGAATCTTTTCGCCACTTTTTCAACTTTTAGGCAATTTTGGATTTTTTTCAGTTTTCAAAGGTGATTTACGAGAACAAGTTGTTTAATGAGCTTGTTTAAATTTAGTTGCAAAACCTGCCCAAACTTAAGGTCCTCAAATGTAGCTAAATTTGCTAAAATTGCAATTTTTTCTTGAAATTTCGCCAATTTGTCAATTTCGCCAACGGTCATTCTTTCGGTGAAATGTACCGTACATACCAAAAAGTTTCAGTTTTTGAAGCAAAATTTAGCTGGTTGCTTGCAAAGTTTTGTGCTATAGGCATTTCGAAAAAATTTTGCCCCTTCGGCGCACTGGTGTTTTCCTTCGTTGTATCAAGTTAAAACCAATAAATGCAGGTCATCGTTGTAACTGCTCAATGTTTTAATTTTGTCGAACTGATTTGGTGAAACTTCTCCAAATTTTGCTGTAAATTAGAGTTTGTAATTTTACTTATAAAGAAGCGGCCTCTAAAATACATCGGAATAATTTTGTTACCAGTGACATTATATACAATGTTGTAGTAAGCAAAACGCGAGTAAATTAGGAATTTTTAGTTAGTTACACATTTTTTCTGAAATATAGCAAAAACAGTTGGAGAGGTGTGTAACGTTACACATAAACCGTCGGCCAAGAAACACTGCTTTATATAATATGGTCTCTTGCTATTAGTCGGTCCTGTTCTTTAGTACGTAAGTAACTAAAGTCTGACCAAATCTTGGAACCGTACTGTTAGCTCCTGTCATGAGTTAACCTTTGAGGTTAGTCTATATAAAGTATATTTGTATTTTTAGAAACCTCAGTAGGAGAATCCACTAAAACCATATATATCCGGTCTATACCCGGTTACCGGATACTAAATCGATAAGAACGCCCCATAGCCGAAGGAAATTCTAATTAATTCATACTCTATTATATTGGTCCTTTTCGCAAAACATTTCAGAAAGTCTGGTCACATCCGATCCATGCCCGGTAACCGAATGTCTAAGGTCAAGATGTACAGCAAGATTTTTTGGTCGTACTGGTTAGAGTTTTGGATTCTTCGGGTCAAAATTAGTCTTTACATTTTGTAAATGAAAAAGGTTTTTCCGGTTTGGTGCTCGGAATCGTGGAAACATTAATCAGCGAAACTGTACGACCTACCACTCTTGCTGTACAGTTTTTGTGACCTAGACATCCGGTTAACGGACATGGACCGGATGTGACCTGATTGTTGGAAATGTTTTGGAGCAAGGACCCCTGGAAAAGGTAAAGTGACCCCTGGAGAGAACTCCAACCTACAGAAGGTTATAGGGTGCCGGTGCTTATCTCCGGATTCACAGCCCGAAGCCAAGAGCGACAACTCTAATGTTGACTACATCTGTGGAAGGGAGCCAGCCCTTCATCAGGCATTACACCAGAACACAGACCCCTGTTACCTTCCCACCGCAGTGGTATATACCCATTTACCGACCAGTTAAGGATAGATAGCTGGGTTGGCTGGAGCCCGACATGTGCTTAGTCCCTTGCTCAAGAGGATTTACGAAAGCCTAGGAAGGAGGATCTTTGCGAAAGGACCAATCACCAATATACTAGAGTATGAATTAATTAGCATTTTCTTTCCGACTCGCGTCTTTTAGTGGCGCACATAGGAACTTTTTTCGGGGGGGGGGGGGGGGGCGGACCTCAGAAAAATTGGGGGGGGGGATCTGGAGGCATCGCCCCCCAGAGTTGAAAAATTTCGGATAACAACGTTTAAAATGCAAAAATAAGCGTAAATTCAGCAAAAATAGAAAAAATTTCGCGCCGAAGGCGCGAAAATTTTTGGAAAAGTTTAAAAAGTTGCTATTGAAAGGTTTAAAACGCTGAAATAAGGGTAAATTAAGCAAAAGTTAGGTAAATTTCGCGCCGAAGGCGCGAAAATTTTTGAAATTTTACGTCCGCGCTAAGCGCGGACAATAAAAATTTTCCTTTACATCTGGTTTCGGGGGGGGCCCCCCCCCCCCCCCCGCCCCCCCTTATGTGCGCCCCTGGCGTCTTTATCGATTGTATCCGGTAACGGGATATAGACCGAGCATGATGGCTTTCGCGGATTCTCCTCCTCCTCCTGAGGTTTCTAAAAATGTATACGTTATGTAGACTATCTTTAAAGATTAACTCAGGACAGCGCTCACAGTTCGGTTTCAAGATTTTGGTCAGACTTTAATTAGAAACGGGGTCGTGTTAGAAGTTTTGCATATTAACCTTGAACTACCATGGAGGTTACGGGTTTTCATGGAGGGGTATATATATATATGTTGCGTACCGTATGAGATTTTGTACCGTATAATACGGTACGGCAATTTTCGTACCGTGTTAAACGGTACGTACCGTATAATACGGTACAACTTTTTCTGTACCATATTAAACGGTACGTCCCGTATTATATTGTACGGTCAGTTTTTGTCCCGTATTGGCAAAGAACTGAATCTGAACTGCAAGACTAAAAAAGATAGAATCTTTGCTCTTTCTTGCAATTCTTATTTCTATGCCACATAAAATTCTGAACTTCTAATTTCCATTAATGTGAAAATGCTTGAACTCAACTTTTGAAAGTCAACGTTTTACACAAAAATAACGAAAATACAATTAAATAAACAAATAAATGATAAGGTTTAAAAAATTCTTAATTTTATAAGTGCTTAGATTTTTATGACATTCCAATATTTTCAGACGGTTCTGTTGGAAGTTAAATCTTGAGATGCTATTTTTGGGAAGAAAGCGATTAAGATGCAGGAAATAGTTCCATCCTCGTTCCTTAAATAAAACAAATGATACAAATTTTGCAGTTTTGCTACAAAAACAGCTTCTCAACATTTCCCTTCCAACAAAACCGTCTGAAAATATTTGAATGTCATTCAAATCTAAACACTTTTTTAATCAAATCTAAACACAAAATTTTTTAAACCATAATATTTATTTGTTTATTTATATATTTGTATTTTTGTTATTTTTGTGTAAAAACGTTGACTTTCAAAAGTTAAGTTATTTTCACTGTTTATGTTCAGAATATTCAATAGAATTAATAGAATTAGAAGTTCAGAGTAGCATAGAAATAAGAATTGCAAAAGCAAAGTTTCTATATTTTTAGTCATGCAGATTGTGGCAATTGAATAATTTATAATTCTATGATAATTGTAGCATATGACAGATATATCCGAAAATTTTTGCAAAAGGTGTTTGAAAATGTATATATAGCTTGGGGCTATCTCCAAATGCAACCGTCCGCAACAGCGCCTTGATTTTAGTATGCACAGAAAAAAACTTAATTTTTATTGCAAAAATACGGTTTTGTCGGAAGCGACATCTTGAGACGCTATTTTTGTAGCAAAACTGCAAACTTTGTATTATTTATTTTACTTAATATTATTTAACAGGAGTATTCAGTTCTTTGTCAATACGGTACAAAAACTGACCGTACAATATAATACGGGACGTACCGTTTAATATGGTACAGAAAAAGTTGTACCGTATTATACGGTACGTACCGTTTAATACGGTACGAAAATTGCCGTTCCGTATTATACGGTACAAAATCTCATACGGTATATACGTAACATATATATAACTTCTTGGCTTCCCATCCAATGGGGCTCTCTAAAAATGAGGAGGGATTTTTAAAAATTGGGACTTTTGACGTTTATATGTGTAAAAACAGCAAAAATAACTAAGCAGTAGCAAATTTAGGAGTTTTTAAGCTAAGTATTCTTTTAAGAAATCCGGGGAATCCAGAAATGATGATTGATAAGTTGAGGTAAACGTGGTAAACTGGGTTTATTTTACTGGGGGGGGGGGGGGCGCCCCCCCCACTTTTTGGGTTCCCCCCACTCGAGCACCTCTCCCCCCACTCGGCCCCACCCCCACTTTTTTGGGCTTCCCCCCCACTCACCCTAAGGTGCCCAGAAATTGCCAAATTTTTAGGATTTTTGGTCAAAAATTTTCCGGCTTCGCCGGAAATTTTTGATGAAAAATCGCCTTTTTGGTGCTAAAACTTGATTTTTGAGCACTTTTAAGCATAGTTATAGCAGTGCATGTGAAAAACAGGCTATTTATACTGCATTTTTAGCATTTTTGGCCCATTTTATTCCCTCCACTTATTTTTGCCTAAAATAAACCCAGGTAAAATTTGTCAGTTTTGGTCATGGGGAGGTCCTAATTTATGCAGGTCTTTTCATCGCAGAGATGTGCTTCTCGAACGGAGCAAGGTTTTCGAAAGGGAAGCAATTTCCATACTCTCCCTAAACCTGCTTATTTGAATGATGGCCAGGATAAGATCGGGTTGCACTTTCATGCTATTGTAGAGTGCATTTTTCTTAGAGGATTTTGACAATTTCAGCTGTCATCAGGGTATTTTTAGGGATTTTTTCCGGGGGGGGGTGACTTCCCGGGGGGGCACTTTTTGGAAAAAATGTAGTCATCATTAAGGGGGAAGACCAAAATCCCGGCCCCCGCCCCCCCCCCTGTAAAAAATACCCTGGTCATTAACAGGAACACACACTTACATTGCTGATAAAGAGAGGAGATTCTAGTCTGGAAACCTTGGGCTTTTGTAGATGGAAATGTCATAACAACAGGTCGTATTATACTGACACTTTGTGGTATTTTGTCTTGTCAATGGAAAATGGCAAAATGGAGGGGGGAGGAGCACGCCTCATTTCCTTGTAGCACCTTGAGCCAACTTATAACCATCTAGTTGCGGTCGCATGGATGGGCGAGACCAAAAGTTCAGCGAGACCGAGACCGAGACCGAGACTGGCCAAGTGTCGGCTTTGGGCGAGACCGAGACTCCCAGCCGTGGAACCGTGTAGGTCAATACTGGTTTTTCAACTTGTTTATGTATATGTGTTATGTGTATATCAGGTAGTGCGCGTCAGCGCACTACCTAGAATAGGGAAAAAAAGGCTCATTGCGCACTGTTGGAACATAGTTTCCCCTGTTGCCGGCGGAGGAGTTGAGGTAGAGCCTTCATATTTTACCAGTAGAAACCCCTTCACGAGGGGTACATGCTGTGCAAATTTGAGCAAAATCGGCCGAGCCGCTTTTGAGATATGGCAGATTGAATTTTTCAGTGCACGACTTTCTCTCCATTCCCCCCCCCCCTAGGGGTCGGAGGTCTCAGATTTCCTATACCATATGGGGTTTTTTTGAACAACTTTTTCCCCATTTCTGGGGAAATGAGTATGGAGTAGGTATGACCTCCCCATAGGTCTGTGTACATAGCAGGATTTCGATTTTTTCGGAGATAGTTTTTTTCCAAAATGGTCAATTCGTAAATTCGGGTAAACTTTTGTTTGGCTGGGACAATGGGGCTGGGGTTGGCTATGGAGTATTCCCCCATGGGGTAGATGAGCACAAAGCATATGAATTTCGGATCTGTCCCCTGTGGCTTGCTGGCCAGGGGTCACTAGTTAACGTGTAAAAGGGGGGGTCTGGGCCTACGGAGTAGGCAGCCCTATACATAAGAGCTGCTGGGCTGAGGTTTCGTATTCGAATAGGAACCCCTATATGGTGAATCTAAAAGGCCCATTAGTTTCGCTGTAGGACCTATCCATGTGGCTGGGGGGGCACCCTGATGGTGCTGGGCCCAACCGTGTCGCAACTCTAACTTTAGCCTCTTATACAGAAAGATCCACAGTGAGCAGGTCTTTCTTATTTGGGATTTGGGGTGGGGTGCGGGGGCACTACAGCATAGACTATAGTAGGTTTCGCCCGGACCCCTGTGGCGCCCTGGCCAGGGGTCCGGACCGAGGACCGGGCCCAAAATGGCCAAAAATCGATTTTTCCAAAAGTGGCCAAGTTTGGTATCAAATGAAAGCCCGTGGTGAGGCGAACATTTTTTGTCATTGGAGGACCCCTCCAAAGTGGACCCACCGGCCTGTGGCGCCCTGACCAGGGTCCGGACCGGTCCAAAATGGCCGAAAATCGATTTTTCCAAAAGTGGCCAAGTTTGGTATTAAATGAAAGCCCTTGGTGAGGCGAACATTTTTTGTCATTGGAGGACCCCTCCAAAGTGGACCCAGCGGCCTGTGGCGCCCTGACCAGGGTCCGGACTGGTCAAAAATCGATTTTTTAAAAAATTTCCAACTTTGGTATCAAATGAAAGCCTTTGGTGAGGCGAACATTTTTTGTCATTGGAGGACCCCTCCAAAGTGGACCCAGCGGCCTGTGGCGCCCTGACCAGGGTCCGGACTGGTCAAAAATCGATTTTTAAAAAAATTTCCAACTTTGGTATCAAATGAAAGCCTTTGGTGAGGCGAACATTTTTTATCATTAGAAGACCCCTCCAAAGTGGACCCACCGGCCTGTGGCGCCCTGACCAGGGTCCGGACTGGTCAAAAATCGGTTTTTCAAAAAATTTCCAACTTTGGTATCAGATGAAAGCCCTTAATGAGGCGAACATTTTTTGTCATTGGATGACCCCTCCAAAATGGACCCAGCGGGCTGTGGCGCCCAGACCAGGGTCAGGACTGGTCAAAAATAGATTTTTTAAAAAATTTCCAACTTTGGTATCAAATGAAAGGCCTTGGTGAGGCGAACATTTTTTGTCATTGGAGGACCCCTCCAAAGTGGACCCAGCGGCGTGTGGCGCCCTGACCAGGGTGCGGAATGGTAAAAAAACGATTTTTTAAAAAATTTCCAACTTTGGTATCAAATGAAAGCCCTTGCTGAGGCGAACATTTTTTATCATTGCAAGACCCCTCCAAAGTGGACCCACCGGCCTGTGGCGCCCTGATTTCCCCACAACCACGCAGTGCGACTACCCCCCCCCTCACTGGGGGTTCGGCCCCCCTACAGCCTGTGTTCCAAAATACTCTTTGCAAACGTTTTGCAGACAAAATTGCGTTTTTCAAATTTCCCCAATCCCACGCTGCGCGACGCCCCCCCCCCCGATGGGCGTTCCCCCCCCCCCCCCGGTCATCATGTTCTCTGGCAACCTTTGTAAAAGTTGCTGATTTACACGTACTTTCTGAAACAATTGCATTTTTCCAAATTTGCGCACCCCCACGCAGCGCTACCCCCCCCCCCCCCGAATGGGCGTTCGGCCCCCCCCCGGTCATCATGTTTTCTGGCAACCTTTCGAAAAGTTCCAAAATACTGTTTAGAAACGTTTTCTGATATACGTTTTATGATGCAGACACAATTGCGTTTTTCAAATTTCCCCAATCCCACGCAGCGCGACGCCCCCCCCCCCGATGGGCGTTCGGCCCCCCCGCCGGTCATCATGTTTTCTGGCAACCTTTCTAAAAGTTGCTGATGTACACGTACGTGCTACGGAGACAATTGTGTTTTTTCAAATGCCCGTTCTCCCACGCAGCGCGACGACCCCCCCCCACGGTGGGCCATCGGCCCCCCTTCAACCTGTTTTCCAAAATATATACTCTTTGGAAGCATTTTCTGATAAACGATTTATGATGGGCGTTTGCCCCCCCCCCGTCATCATGTTTTCTGGCAACCTTTGTAAAAGTTGCTGATGTACACGTACGTACGGAGACAATTGCATTTGTCCATATTTGCGCAACTCAGCGCGACGCCCCCCCCCCCCCCGATGGGCGTTCGCCCCCTCCGGTCATCATGTTTTCTGGCAACCTTTGTAAAAGTTGCTGATTTACACGTACGTACGGAGACAATTGTGTTTTTTCAAATGCCCGTTCTCCCACGCAGCGCGACGACCCCCCCCGGTGGGCCATCGGCCCCCCTTCAACCTGTTTTTTGTTCAACCTGTTCAACCTGTTCAACATTTTCTGATAAACGATTTATGATGTAGAAACAATTGCGTTTTTCAAATTTCCCCAACCCCACTCAGCGCGACGCCCCCCCCTCAGTGGGCGTTCGGCCCCCTCCAATCTGTGTTCCAAAATACTGTTTAGAAACGTTTTCTGATATACGTTTTATGATGCAGACACAATTGCGTTTTTCAAATTTCCGCAACCCCACGCAGCGCGACGACCCCCCCCCCCCCGTGGGCCATCGGCCCCCTTCAACCTGTTTTCCAAAATACTCTGGAAACGTTTTCTGATATACGTTTTATGATGCAGAAACGATTGCGTATTTCAAATTTCCCCAAGCCCACGCTGCGCGACACCCCCCCCCCGATGGGCGTTTGCCCCCCCCCGTCATCATGTTTTCTGGCAACCTTTGTAAAAGTTGCTGATGTACACGTACGTACGGAGACAATTGTGTTTTTTCAAATGCCCGTTCTCCCACGCAGCGCGACGCCCCCCCCTCAGTGGGCCATCGGCCCCCCTTCAACCTGTTTTCCAAAATACTCTGGAAACGTTTTCTGATATACGTTTTATGATGCAGAAACGATTGCGTATTTCAAATTTCCCCAAGCCCATGCTGCGCGACACCAGGCGCGTAGCCAGGGGGGGGAATGGGGGGAATTCCCCCCCCCCGAAATTGTGTTGCCCCTCAGGAATTTTTTCCTGCCATGTGTAAAACATCCATTTTTCAAAAAATTTTCGCGCCTTCGGCGCGTATTTACCTAAATTTACCATCATAATATGGGTTTGGAACGCCAAAAATGAGTGCCAAATAACCTATTGGACGTGGTTCGCCCAGTTTATGCATCATTTGCGTGCATGAAAACGTATTGAGCCTCATTTCGCTTCTTTAATTCAAAGAATGCTTTGAAATAATTCCTTAGACGTTACAAATTTGAAAAATTTTTCAACTTCAGGGGGCTCCGCCCCCAGACCCCCGCCAACTGTTGGCTTTCCCCCCCCCGAAACTTTTTTCTGTCTACGATTGTGCGCGACACCCCCCCCCGATGGGCGGTTGCCCCCCGTCATCATGTTTTCTGGAAACATTTGTAAAAGTTGCTGATTTTCACGTACGTTCTGAAACAATTGCATTTTTCCAAATTTGCGCACCCCCACGCAGCGCTACCCCCCCCAAATGGGCGTTCGGCCCCCCCGGTCATCATGTTTTCTGGCAACCTTTCTAAAAGTTCCAAAATACTGTTTAGATACGTTTTCTGATATATATATATACGTTTTATGATGCAGACACAATTGCGTTTTTCAAATTTCCCCAATCCCACGCAGCGCGCCCCCCCCCCCCCCGATGGGCGTTCGGCCCCCCCCGGTCATCATGTTTTCTGGCAACCTTTGTAAAAGTTGCTGTTTTACACGTACGTTCTGAAACAATTGCATTTTTCAAAATTTGCGCACCCCCACGCTGCGCGACACCCCCCCCCCCCCGATGGGCGTTTGCCCCCCCCGTCATCATGTTTTCTGGCAACCTTTGTAATTGCGTTCGGCCCCCCTTCTTCATGTTTTGCAGCAAACCATTGTAAAAGTCGCTGATACACACGTACGTACGGAAACAATTGCATTTATCCAAATTTCCGCAAACCCCACGCAGAGCGACGCCCCCCCCCCGGTGGGCGTTCGGCCCCCTCCAATCTGTGTTCCAAAATACTGTTTAGAAACGTTTTCTGATATACGTTTTATGATGCAGAAACAATTGCGTATTTCAAATTTCCGCAAACCCACGCAGCGCGACGACCCCCCCCCCGTGGGCCGTCGGCCCCTTCAACCTGTTTTCCAAATTACTCTTTAAAAGTTTTCTGTTATACGTTTTATGTTGCAGATACGATTGGGTATTTAAAATTTCCCCAAATACACGCTGTGCGACGCCCCCCCCCCCAGTGGGCGTTCGGCACCTCGTCCTCATGTCTTAAGACAAACCTTTGTAAAAGTCACTGATGTACACGTACGTACGTAAACAATTTCGTTTTTAAAATATCCGCGACCCTACGCAGGGCGACGACCCCCCCCCCCGAGTGGGCGTTCGGCCCCCCCCCCCCCCGGTCATCATGTTTTCTGGCAACCTTTCGAAAAGTTCCAAGGTACTGTTTAGAAACGTTTTCTGATATACGTTTTATGATGCAGACACAATTGCGTTTTTCAAATTTCCGCAAACCCACGCAGCGCGACGCCCCCCCCCCCCCGCCCGATGGGCGTTCGCACCCCTCTGGTCATCATGTTTTCTGGCAACCTTTCTAAAAGTTGCTGATGTACACGTACGTACTACGGAGACAATTGTGTTTTTCCAAATGCCCGTTCTCCACGCAGCGCGACGACCCCCCCCCACGGTGGGCCATCGGCCCCCTCCAACCTGTTTTCCAAATATATACTCTTTGGAAGCATTTTTCTGATAAACGATTTGTGATGGGCGTTTACCCCCCCGTCATCATGTTTTCTGGCAACCTTTGTAAAAGTTGCTGATGTACACGTACGTACGGAAACAATTGCATTTGTCCAAATTTGCGCAACTCCACGCAGCGCGACGACCCCCCCCCGAGGGGCGTTTGCCCCCCCCGTCATCATGTTTTCTGGCAACCTTTGTAAAAGTTGCTGATGTACACGTACGTACGGAAACAATTGCATTTTTCCAAATTTGCGCATCCCCACGCAGCGCTAACCCCCCCCCCCAAAGGGCGTTCGGCCCCCCCCCGGTCATCATGTTATCTGGCAACCTTTCTAAAAGTTGTTGATGTACACGTACGTACGGAGACAATTGTGTTTTTTCAAATGCCCGTTCTCCCACGCAGCGCGACGACCCCCCCCGGTGGGCCATCGGCCCCCCTGCAAACTGTTTTTTGTTCAACCTGTTCAACCTGTTCAACATTTTCTGATAAACGTTTTATGATGCAGAAACAATTGCGTTTTTCAAATTTCCCCAACCCCACGCAGCGCGACGCCCCCCCGGGGGGGGGGGGGGGGGGGGGGGGGGGGGGGGGGGGGGGCGCCCCCCCGATGGGCGTTTGCCCCCCCGTCATCATGTTTTGCAACTTTTGTAAAAGGGGAAGAGAGGAGAAAGGCAAGGGCAGTTTTCAAAACACTGGAAACGTTTTCTGATATACGTTTTTATGATGCAGAAACGATTGCGTATTTCAAATTTCCCCAAGCCCATGCTTGCGCGACGACCAGGCGCGTAGCCAGGGGGGGAATGGGGGGAATTCCCCCCCCCCAGAATGAGTGTTGCCCCTCGAGAATTTTTTCCTGCCATGTGTAAAACATCCATTTTTCAAAAATTTTCGCGCCTTCGGCGCGCATTACCACAAATTTACCATCATAATATGGGTTTGGAACGCCAAAAAATGAGTGCCAAATAACCTATTGGACGTGGTTCGCCCAGTTTATGCATCATTTGCGTGCATGAAAACGTATTGAGCCTCATTTTCGCTTCTTTAATACAAACAATTCTTTGAAATAATTCCTTAGACGTTACAAATTTGAAAAATTTTTCAACTTCGGGGGGGCTCCGCCCCCCAGACCCCCCGCCAACTGTTGGCATTCCCCCCCCGAAACTTTTTTCTGGCTACGCTAGTGCGCGACACCCCCCCCCCGATGGGCGGTTGCCCCCCGTCATCATGTTTTCTGACAAACATTTGTAAAAGTTGCTGATTTTCACGTACGTTCGGAAACAATTGCATTTTTTCCAAATTTGCGCACCCCCCGCAGCGCTACCCCCCCCCCCCCCCCCGATGGGCGTTCGGCCCCCCCTGTCATCATGTTTTCTGGCAACCTTTCTAAAAGTTCCAAAATACTGTTTAGATACGTTTTCTGATATATATACGTTTTATGATGCAGACACAATTGCGTTTTTCAAATTTCCCCAATCCCACGCAGCGCGAGCCCCCCCCCCCCGATGGGCGTTCGGCCCCCCTCGGTCATCATGTTTTCTGGCAACCTTTGTAAAAGTTGCTGGTTTACACGTACGTTCTGAAACAATTGCATTTTTTCCAAATTTGCGCACCCCCACGCTGCGCGACACCCCCCCCCCCCGATGGGCGTTTGCCCCCCGTCATCATGTTTTCTGGTAACCTTTGTAATTGCGTTCGGGCCCCCCTTCATCATGTTTTGCAGCAAACCATTGTAAAAGTCGCTGATACACACGTACGTACGGAAACAATTGCATTTGTCAAAATTTCCGCAACCCCACGCAGAGCGACGCCCCCCCCCCCGGTGGGCGTTCGGCCTCCTCCAATCTGTGTTCCAAAATACTGTTTAGAAACGTTTTCTGATATACGTTTTATGATGCAGAAACAATTGCGTATTTCAAATTTCCGCAAACCCACGCAGCGCTACGACCCCACCCCCGTGGGCCATCGGCCCTTCAACCTGTTTTTCCAAAATACTCTGGAAACGTTTTCTGATATACGTTTTATGATGCGAAACGATTGCGTTTTTTAAATTTCCCCCCATCCCCGCGGCGCGCCGCCCCCCCCCCCCCCCAGTGGGCGTTCGGCACCTCGTCCTCATGTCTTAGGACAAACCTTTGTAAAAGTCACTGATGTACAACGCATAGTACGTAAACAATTTCGTTTTTAAAATATCCGCGACCCTACGCAGGGCGACGACCCCCCCCCCCCCTGAATGGGCGTTCGGCCCTCCTCATGTTTTCTGGCACCCTTTCGAAAAGTTACAAAATACTGTTTGGAAACGTTTTCTGATATACGATGATACAGACACAATTTCGTTTTTCAAATTTCCCCAATCCCACGCAGCGCGACGACCCCTTCTCCCGATGGGCATTTCGGGCCTCCTCCACGCTGTGTTACAAAATACTCTGCAAACGTTTTCT
>JASAND010022241.1:0-20758 GCA_030248195.1 Trissonchulus latispiculum
CTGATCACAAACCACAACTTCAGTGATCTGAATCGTCGACTCAGTGGAATTCCCCAATGCTAAAGAGTTAACAAATGGGCAAATCATATATAGCAAGATTGGTCTAATCTGAATTTTAAACCACGTATACTTATACGAGTTCATTGAGGAATTGTTAAAGTCCACTTAAATGATTCGCAGCAAACTGTTCATCAGTGTGCCAGCATAACAACTTTGACAGCGATACTGTCGCAATATAAAAAAGTTAAACATTACAATCTTCGGTTAATGCAAATTTTAAATCTAAAGGCAGAGGACAAAGAGCTAGAGGCAGAAGAGATTAGAAGTGTCGCAAAATACATGCAGATCTGAACAACATAATAACGAATAAATAAACTAAAAATGAGTCAGCTTCAACTTTACGTTGACTTACTCTGTAATCGATGGCCTTGTCTAAAACAGAAGTATTAAAACAATTTAATGACTCCGTGGACAGAGTATACCAACGTTGAAAACGCGGAACCTAAGACTAACGAGTAAAATCTGTGTATTACATGTGACCACTTTAAGCAGGTTTAGTGTACAGCTCTGATAATGTTTGCACCCGAACTACACCTTCTTATGACTAGTCAAACGGTAAACAGCTGTAATCTCAAAATTACTATACCCATGTAACTGTGCTGTAAATATAAAGGATCCACAACCAAAGCCTGTGTCAATTTAAATCTGTCCTTGACCCTAAATAGAAAGAAAGAACAGATTGCATTTCATGGCATCAGTAGTTAGTTTGGACAGGATTTGTGTATTCATTTTTATAGTTAAATTAAATCGTGTTCTTAGGCTTTTTACGTAAATATGTAGTTTAAGGATGGCTTATTTTTGAGGTCAAGAAATTTGGGTTGCATGGTATGTAGCTGGGTTTGTCACATTGGTAGTCTGGAATCATCACATATGCACATCAAATGATTAAGGCAATTTATCACTATGACTATGCCTAATGAGTAATGACCATAGCTATAGTCTATGCTTTTCTTATCATCTTACCACATCGTGGAACAATCAAAGTTGACCAGCATCCACTTGTTCGGATTCGTGTTGATTGACATGGCGTGCTGAAGATAACTAGCTTGAGTTAAATTGTCATCGCATCATGAACGTTTATATCAATTATTATATCAATTCAAATTGTTGATTCAATATATATTCTGACTGTACCTCCCTAGGTTCCAGCAGAAGTAATACACTATTTCCAGCAGTCTACTGTTACATCTCCATCCGTACATACCTCGACACCTTTTAGTATGTCTTGAAATTCTGGGCAAATGAAAGCCGCTCCTGCATAGGCTGCATCCACATGCAGCCAGAGATTATATTCGGTGCAAACTGGACCGATCTCTGACAAGGCGTCGAAAGAGCAGCACGACGTTGTTCCCAATGTTGTGCTCACCTAATATTTTAAATTTTATACGCACTTTAACAGCAGGTAACAGAAATAACAAAGCCTTTACTCTCTTGTGATGGCTTGTTCTGTTTGGACCGTAAAGTCAAGAAATTTGTTAAAAAAGTTTGCGGGCAAACCCCTTTTTGGTTCAGTACGGTAAAAATTGTATAAAAACCTTGAAAAAAGGGGAATGCCCCCCGTTTTTTTTTCTTCCAAAAAAACCAGCTTTTTATGCTACTATTATTTGATGACTGTTCTTTTTAGAGCTTTTGTTATCAAATTTTGAAATTGATATTGCTGGAGTATGACTATGTATGTACATTATTCATTCGTTCGTCCAGCACGGGTTTGTTTCGCAAAATACACTAATTGATCGCACTTCGCAGATACTAAAACGACTCATTTTTCAGTTTTTGTCCGCCTTCATAATTTCTATGTTCATAACATCGGCCCATGTCAAGATAAAAGTCACTTTTTGATGCGTTCTGATCTACCACTTAATTTTCTTGAAGCTTTTATTTTCATGGGGGTTCTTGGGGTTCTGGGGGTTCTTAATTTTTTGTAGAGATTTGATCTATAGCTATGTTTAGTTTCATTTTTTGACGGGGGTTCTGGGGGTTCTTGGGGGTTCTTAACTTTTCGAAGAGATTTGATCCATGACTACATATATTTTGTTTCAAATTTTTGATGGGGGTTCTTGGGGTTCTGGGGGTTCTAAAATTTTTTTCAGGAGATTTGATCCTCTACTGCCTAGCTTTAAACGTTTGCTGGAAGTTCTGAGGGTTCTGGAGTCCGGGTGTACCGAAAAGTGTGCACGTTGTCTGGGCTTAAATTAAGGACGAACTTGTTGTTCTTGTCGTCAGCTTTCGATTGATACCCATATTGTGGATATTGGATGTTTCATACACAGAGTTTTCAGTCCAAGTTTATGAGAAAAGCCAGGAGACCCCCCCCAGTACACCCCGGTTATATGCTACAAATTTGATGACTGAGATACATATATACATAAAATAAACATATCATGTCTGCTGAAGTACCAGCTGAAGGAAAGGATCCGCAACGTAGTCACGTACAAATCAAAGTCCTGGATGCAAACGCATGAAAAAAATTTGAGAACCTCCTTTTTTCTGATGGGGGTTCTGGGGGTTCTAACTTTTATCTTGACATGGGCCAAAACATCCATACTATGCCATAACTAAACAGTAGTTTAGACCTCTTATCGTTTTCATACCTCGACAGAATCTCTTAAGGTAGACCCTCTCAAGGCAAACGCGGAGTCAGTTTCCAAAATCCTCAGCTTAACGAATGCTATCATGCAGGCTTTCTCAACTGACGAATGGGCCTATGCAGAAAAGAAATAAAAGAATCTAGTCAAAAAGTTTATTAATTAATTGCTAAAAGCTCTTGTAACATTAACGAATTTTGAGTTGATGTCGTCTTTAGTTGGAAATTACAATGATCACAAAACACAAATGCTCCGGCGCAAGTACATAATGACCATTTTAAAACAAAACCTCCTTGGAACAGTAGGCGACGAGTTTCGAGAGGAGAACTCCTTCTTCGACGAAGGGGTACTTTTGGCGGAGATTTTTGATAGCATCAAAACGAGCAGCCAGCAGAGACACTAAAATACATTCACTGGCGGATCCCTGAAAATATACACTAAAAATAGCAAGATTTTTATACACCCACCTTACCCCAATCGGTGTGAGGTTGTATCAAAGGGAATACTGACACTGAATAATCGCGGTAGAAATTACCAGAGCAGACAAAGTAAACGGCTCTTTTAAGCAAAGCAGGTACGGCTGGAAAATCCTAGTTGAATTATTCATGCATCATCCCTTGTCTTATTTGCAGGAGACGGTACGCAAACAATCAGATTAATAATTTTTAAAATTTACAAATTGCTGAATATTAAATTGTTTCCCAGAGATTCGAAGATGCCCGAGCATTCTTCTTGAGTTAACTTACTTCCTGCAATCTGTACTGCAACTCTAAGTATAAAGATTAAAGAACAAGGCCGTCTCTATAAAGCAGTTAGTAGTGCTAGTTAGTAGTAGTTAAAACTGTAGTACTGTTGCAATTATAAGCGGCATTCTCCTTTAATATGTTGGAGCCGATGTACACAGATAGCAGGAGTCATTTCCAGATGTTGGTTGGTGCAACAAGAAAAATGCTCAGCATTATCGACGATTTCCCTGAGTCACTAAGTCCTAACAATCAAAATATGAACTCATTTAGATCACCCAATGACCACCAGACGAACCAGCTTGGTCTGTTGGTGTATGGTGGAAAAAGACAAAGTTAGTTTGTTTTGGGAATTGTGTCCATCGGTTGGCAGCTGAAGAGATGTTCTTCACATATATTCCAAGTTTCATTTGCATAACTTTGCATTACTTTGCATAAGTATTTTTGAGCGGAGTGTTGGCAAGTTCATAAGAGCTGACAAATCCATAAAATATTCATCATTTTAGATATTATTTTTGACCTACTTGAATGACACCTCCTCCTCGACTGTTGGGAGTGCTAGAGAGGAACTGGCAAGGAAGATTAATCATTTTTCCTAAAAATAGTTTGATTCTTCTTTAGTGATGCAATTCACTTCCCTATAACCCTTTATCTTTACAACAGTTTTCAGCAACTAAGCTTTAGCTGATTTTAATCATCATCTTGACAAAGGATCTATGAAGACTGCAGCACTTGAAAAAGAAAATATCCACATACCCAGCCAATCCAGCATAATGGTCTCAAGCTCTGTACAAGCGGGACTTGCAGCCTAAAATGTATCGAGACGTTATATTTCAAAACCCATCATAACATAATTTTCATATCAAAAATGGTATTTAGCATTTAGAGCTTTGGATTCTAATCCGATTCAGCTCATCGAAGCTCCTGTGGCGTAGCGGTGGATGATCTTAGTTTGACCGAACATTAAGAGCAAACGTTTTCGGGTTTGCACTATGCCGAAACCTGAGTCTAATTGCACTATTATTAAGAAGAAGAGTAAGCCCCTGAAGAGCTTCTCTTCATTGCATTGCGTAACGGTGCCCTGCCCAGTGCCCACACTTCACGAATGCTCCCCGTTTGGGAAAGGGTCGCTAGGTTTGACAACGCATACCTCATCTCCTCCCTTGGTGTGGTCCTCAGAAGGGGTTCCCCGTTTTGGAGGGAGACGCCCATGCAGGCCAAATTTGGCTAATTCTAACTGGCTGTTGGAAACCCCCACAAGGGGACTACTTTTGGGACCCTTTAGGGAAAAACATCTGTAACTATCGTGATCGAGTGTGCTTGCGGACGCAATATAAGTCATAGCCACGAAAACTTTATATCGTTACCCCCCCCCCCCGGGCTCTGCAATCTGATGGCTATTGACTATTTATCAGTAAACGGGGAGGGGTTATGGTTTGTCGATCAGTAAACGGGGAGGGGTTTTGGTTTGTCGACCTCTCCCCTAAAGCGGCGAACATTTGCGTAATCCGGAGCACCGTTACGCAATGCCAAGAAGAGGAACCCTCCAGTGGCTTACTCTACTCCTTCCACAATTTAAAGGAATTAATGAATTATTGCCCTGATCTTTGCTAATATTTTCTTAAACTGCTGTGCAGTGAGGAGTTTGCGAGTTATATCGCTTTTTTCGCACTGGATACAGTCCTTTGGCAGTTGCACACTTTGGATTCAAATTCCGATTACTGCTGCTAATAAAATCTAACAAATTTATTTTCACATTTTTGAGTTCACTGGTTGAAGTACTCACCCACGAGAATCCAACGCAACCAATTGCGTCTGACAGCATGTCGGCCAAGATGGAAGGGAAAGAGTTCCCCGCTGGGAAGTAGGCATGGAATCTGGGATGCTGCCAATGGGTGATCTGAAACATTATGTACAAAAAGTAAGTGTAAAAATTTTAGAGAAACGAAGGGGGCAAAAATGTAGTAAACAAGGGAGAAGGCAGTTTTGTCTGAATATAGATATAAATAATTTAAACCTTAACTTAAACAAGACAACTTTATTTGAATAAGGGAAAGATGCCGCTAGTTCACTTGAGCAAGTATTGAATTTTACCTGAAAAAATCTAGATTTGAATTGGTTACTTTTTAATTTATTTTTAATTTACAATTATCTAGCATATAAATAATTTAGTTACTCCTGGCATGATGTAGTCCTCCACGTCTTGTAAGACCTTTTCAAAAGCCTCTGGCTTCATGGGAGCCTCAGAGGGAATACAGCTCTTCAAGTATCCTGGTTCTACCGCTGAAATTGTAAACGTACGAGCACGTTAAGTAAATGTCAATTTTCTGTTTTGTTGGAGCCATTATTAAAAATCGATACTGTACCGGCTGTGGTTCCTTGCTGGGAAAAATGTAATTTTACAGAAAATTGATTAAATAGAAAGTCTGCAAGAAAGCGTATTGATGTGCATTTATGGATGCCATAACTTTACTTTTTAAGATATCGCTTTAGGGTGAAATGGAGTGCCCCAAATTTCTTGGATTGGTTTTATTTCTTTGAATGAATACACCCCATATATCAAACTAGGACTCTGATTGGTTGAAATTTCAGCCAATCGGATTCAAGCTGGTACTCTGATTGCTTGAAATTTCAGCCAATCGAAATCAAGCTAGGATTCAGATTGGTTGAAATTTCAGCCAATCAAAACCAAGCTAGGACTCTTGCAGCCAATCAGAATGAACCTAGGAGTCTAATTGGTTGAAATTTCAGCCAATCAGAATCAAGCTTGTAATCTGGATCCGTCTAAAATACGGAAGCGGAAACGGAAACGGAAAGCGAGTTTAAAAGGCGGAAACGGAATCAAGGTCCTGAAAAACTAACAGCAAGTGGAAACTGGTCAAACATGTAAATAAATAAACAGCATTACGGTCTAATTTGTGGAATTAAAAACAAAATGATAAAAGCTAAATCCTTGTACTTTGAAATATTTAACGAATAATGCAATGGTAATTGAATAAATAAATAAATGATTATTAAGTAAAATCATTACTGAAAATGAGAAAACTGGCGGAGTTAAACACTTCCTGCACTTTCAGGATCACAAATAAGTATATGCACATTTCGGATTGCGTTTTAGTTGCTACCATTTCAGCCTTACTTCGTCGACTGTTTTCAGAGTCTGTTTCGATTACTAATTCATTATCCCAACACCCGTTTCATGTGCAGGCAAAATCTTAAAATCGAACTAGAATCGAATAATCGCTCTTTGTATAAAGTTCTGTTTACCCAAAAAGTAATTTTTACCAGTAGGCTGTAGTCCGACTTCGGTAAAAGCTAAAATAAACGAAGTTTAGAAATGGTTGCTGTTAAAAGACCAATTGGAATAATCTTTCCATAACGGATAGATGTGACTTAAACTCGTTCATGGATTGATCTTGTATTCTGCAATAAATTTTTTAAATACGAAGATATTAAAACTATCCATTATTACCCATTAAACATCCAAAAATTTGTTTAATTATTGGCAGGTTTCTCCAAATTTATATTTTATCAAGTTATTATACATTCATTTTATATGAAAGATCCTATTTCCTAAACGCTTAAGCTTAACACGTTGCTGGCAGAGTGCCAACGAAATAAGGTTTTTCATTGGATGCCCGAATTGTAACACAGCGCCGACTAGCGAGTGAAATATCTGGAACACACTAGACGTTTCCGCTTCCCCTTTTCAGACCATTTTTCCGTTTCCGCATTTTAGACATATTTTGGATTCCGCTTTTTAGACTAAATTCCGTTTCCACATTTTAGACCGTGCATCCGTTTTCATTTCCGCTTTTTAGACCTGAGTTCCACTTTCATTTCCGTTTCCGCTCCCGCTTTTTAGACAGACCCCTGTAATCTGACTGGTTGAAATTTCAGCCAAATCAGAGTCAAGCTGCGACTCCAATTGGCTGAAATTTTAGCCAATAGTATCAAGCTTGGACTCTGACTGGTTGAAATTTCAGCCAATCAGAATGAACCTAGGAGGAATGATTGGTTGACATTTCAGCCTATCTGAATCAAACTGGAACTTTGATTGGCTGAAATTTCAGCCAATCAGAATCAAGATTGTAATCTGATTGGTTTAAATTTCAGCCAATAGTATTAAGCTAGGACTCTGGTTGGTTGAGATGTCAACCAATCAGAATCAAGATAGGACTCTGATTGGGTGAAATTTCGGCGAATCAGAATCAAGCTAGAAATTTCATCTCGAAATTTCAGCCAATCTGAATCAAGCTACGGTGCTGATCAATTTACATTTCAGCCAATCAAAACCACGCAAGCATTCTGATTGGTTAGTTCAGCCAATAGTATCAAGCTAGGGCTCTGGTCGGTGGGCCAGTACAAAAAGCGGACACGGAACGGAAGCGGACTGGGGGTATAATAAGAGGACTGAAAAAGCGGACTCGTGGTATAAAATGCGGACTATATGTGGAATAACGGTATAATAAGCGGACCTTATTAAGCGGACTGGATCAGAAATTAGCGGACCTACTTATGTACTTTTAACTTTGACTTTTGATTTTTTGATGAAGAGAAAACGGTTTTTTAGCACAGAAAACTTTTATGCACTGACAAACGCTTAATTTTTGCGCAGGGTACAGTCGTTAAAGCAAAACTATTCTCTGTATCTTACCTCCGGCTATTTTTCAGGGACAACCATTTTTGAATCTGCTTTCTGCTGAATATAGTGAATCAAGGCCTACACTAGAAAAGCTATAACTTGTGCACAGGTTCGGGTCTCTTCCAGATGACAATCCCCCATAAGGTTCTACGGCCAACTTCCACTTATCCCAACTGCCCTTTTAAAGGCAACCATTTCAAATATAATTTATTCAAATATAATATAATTAAATTTATTAATTTATTCTAATATTATTTCAAATATATTTAGCCTCGTGGATTCACTTTAGGAAATTGGTCCAAGAAGGAAAAATGATCAGCGTATTCGAATTAGTGGAAAATTTAAAATTTTAAAAAATTTTAAATTTTAGTATTTTTTAATAAGCATGTTGAAAAACATATCCAAACCAATTATCGACTCAATTGGTCGCGTTTTGCGACTTGTGGCCACTGGGGGGGGGATACTGACTCCAACTAGTTTGACTCCAACCACTGACTCCAACTAGTTTGGGGGGGGATAAAGTTAAATTGGGGTCAGCAATCAAAATTTGTGTAAAAGGGAAACAGTGTGTACTTGGCGTCCTTTTAGTAGTCATTAGAAGTTGTTCCATCAGAAGATGAACACAATTTGAGTAAAGTTATTTCGTTTCGTTAGCTTAGTATATATAAGCTTACATGTTAAGCTTACAAGTTTAGCCTATACTGAGCTAACAAAAAGCTGAATTGAAAAACGGATGTCAGATTCGTGCTCAGCGCCACCGAAAACCCCTGTATGCAAGTTTTCAGCAAATGTTTTTTCAAAAAATTATTCGTTTCCCCTTGGTCCCCCCATACCAAACTAAAATCTAAAATGTTAAATTTTTTTTAAAATTTTAAATTTTTTTAATTCATCAGCCTCCAATATGAAGCCATACAATAAATAATGCAATAAAACACAATGTGACACTGAAATAGTGCTTTTAGGCAGGTTTTAATTCTGGGGGGGGGGATAAAGTTTAATTGGGGTTCTGGGGGGGATACAGTTAAATTGGTCCTAATTGACATTATACATGAAAGAGCTCTACCCAAATAACCACTTTTCCACTTAATCAAGACCTTTATTAAACTACATAAGGCAATTTGAAGATAAATTCTCTCAATTCAGTCTTTTCAAACTATGAAATTTCAGTTTTTTCGTAAATAAATTAACACTGGTGGCAAATACGGGGCTGAGCTGAGACGAAAAGTTGTTCCGAGTCATGAAAGCTTTCAATAGATTTACGTAAATTGCGTAAATAACGTTTTGCGTAAATCTTCAAAAATTCGTGTTTTGCCAGTTTACCACTTTATTCATGCTTCAGGTATCGTAAAACTATTTTGCATTAACAGAAACCTTCCATATCTAGCCCATTTTTGGAAACCCATGTAGTCTGAACTAACGCTATTTACTGCAAGCATAAGCAGTGGATGGAAAACTGTCAACTGAACTACATTTTCTAATTTAAGATTTCTTTTGCAATTATTTCACTACATATCTCCCCACTGAATTTCAAGCATGCTTCACTGGTCAGGACGGACAAACAGACCAGTAACAGGAAGGTGTACCGGTTTACGTCGGGTTCTTTGATTTCGTTCGACGCAGTAGAGGGATCGGGGCGCGGTTGTTTCCAAGCGGATCAACTACAGCGGGCCCACCGGGGCTTGTAACCACAACAGGCCTTTGCTTTTGCTTGTATGGTGGCACTTTACTCAAAGCGGTTTCTGTTGGCTGGCTGTCTGGCTGCTGCTGTGACTCTGTAACTTCTCTTTTACGAAGTTGATCGACATGGCGGCGCCAGTTTAGGTTCAATCGAGCGATAGGCTTAACTCTATACGATAAGGAACCAGCCACGTGTGTCACTACTGCAGGCACCCACTTTGTCCCCTTTCCAAAATTAAGTGCCCAAACCTGGTCTCCGCCGTTGAAACTACGATTTGGTTGACCATCTCGGAAGGACTTTGACGGAGTTTGTCTCCGTGGAGGATGAACTTGATCTATAATCGTTCTTAGATTTCGGCTCATTAGCAGTTCATCCGGAGATTTGCCTGAAACCGGAGTCGGTGTTGTGCGATAGTAGAGTAGGAAGTTGGCTAGCAATTATTTCACTACATATCAATTTTAGCTTCCGAGTTAAGTTATTCGATGCGGAAGCCAAGCTTTTCCAAATTTTCGACGGTTTTTAAAGTTTAGGCTAGCATTGTTCTTAAATTGTTACAGCAATACTGATATTTAATAGCCAATTATGTCTTCTCCCAGTCTTCTCTCGTTGTGCCGAAGCGTAGATGTATCGTCAAACCAAACAACAAAGGGGAATTAAAACTGTACGACATTAAAACTTATTACTATTATTATTATTATTATTATTTATGTTGGATGTCACGAAATGTTCTCAGGGCCTCAGGAGATCAGACCGGTTCTCGGGTGCCTGGCGAGCAACCGAGCAGCTAAGAACCAGCGATCAAGCATTTTTGACCACGCACAATGGTTTATACTCATGCTTGAAATGAAGCCGATCCGATAAAGTTGGAGTAGAAGTTTAGCCGACCCCTTAAATGAATTGTAAATATACCTGGGACTACTCGCCGTTTCGAAATATTTTCCAGATAATCAGCAATATATTCAACCATTTCTCGTCCATATCTTCTGAAATCTGGCGTTTCCATCGCTGGTTTATGTCGCGGGCCACCGTGAAAGTAGGAGGAAAATAGATGAAGCATTGACGTTAATCCGTATACCATTTTATAATTAAAAATTATCAACAAACTAGCATAATTTTATATTTTTCCAACGAAATTAAAACCTCATTCTGGGTACAGTAAGAACTCATGGATAAGCCACCAGCATGGCAGTTTCATTGAAAATCTGATTTCATCTTGGAGAAAATGTAGAGAATTTTAACATGTTCGTGGGCAGTCAAATTAAAGGGCTTCAAGTGGGACAGCTGGCGCCGACGTGTCTATTCAAACTTTGCCTAAACAGAGAAATGAACCACTTGCTGTTGTCATAATTTGGAAATGATTTTGTGAAAATAAACGTGAAGAATTCCAGGAAATCCTAGTAGAAGCTAACAAGGATAAAGACTAAAACTGCATATTAAAGCAATTATATATATTTGTCATAGTAGCTGTTACAAAGTTTGTGGCACAGCACAAGTATCATTTGTACATTTAACACTTCAGCGCCTCTTGAATTTAGTGATACACGTAGGCAATATTGATGAATTTATACGTCCAAATGCATTTTTTAAATCACAAATGGTTTGTCCCCTCTTAATCAACTCCCCGGTTTGTCAACTAGTTAGTTAACTCAATTCACAAGTCGTCCCCAGTTTTAAGTCAAACTCGTTCATAAGGCATCCCCTCCTAGTCCTGAGTTGGTAAACTTGTTTATGTCCTCCCACCTAGTAAAACATCTTTTTTAATTAGTCTTCTGAGAGTGAATGAAACCGCTACATTTTCTTAGCGTAACGTATTAACTTTCAAAACTAATTAATTTTTGTTAAGAGATAAATGCTGTAGTAAGCACAGGCCTATCCTGGCAAATTTCTTATTTTGTGACACAGTTTTACATAAACAATACGAGCACTGAAACATTCAAACAAATTGTCTCCTGAAAACTCTCAAATTTTGTCTTAGCCAAGGTAAAGAGCATCGTCTTCTAAGTTTCACTGCTAGGCCCGGATCAAGCTCATATCCGCGATCAGCCATTTGAGCCAGTAGATATTCAGATGTTCGAGGATTTACATGGTTTACACCAATTTGACCGGGAGGGGCCCAGCTGAGAATGACACCTTTCGCGGCAAATCGACAAATATTATCCAGAAATATAGCTTCGTACTCTGTTGGTATGTGTTCGCCAACCTCCAGACTTAAAATCCAATCATACAGAGGCAGTCCATAAACGGGATTGGTAAGATCTATATATTTAGTGGAACCATTTGTCCATTCCTCTATGTACGGAGCTCCATCATAGCTGTCGTAGGTAGGTATCAATTTTGAGCCCAACAGAATATTTCTGTAGATCCCTGTAAATAAAATTTTAACCTAAAAATTACGCAAACATACTGTTCACTGAATTAATTCTCAATCACTTAAATCAAGAATTAATTCAACACTCAACAGAAATACCCGGCAGTACTCAATTACCATTTCCATCGCCAAAACTAGCAACGGTGTTGCCTTCCAGATAGTCAGCCAAACCAAGCGCCAATGATTGATCAATGTAGTGACCATTTTCAAGAGCTTTATTACACCATCCGCCAGTAGTACTCACAAGGTTTGACTAAAACAATTTAAACTATAGGTTTTGCAGATATATTAAATTAACCATGCATGCAATATAATGATCAGAGTAGAATATCCTTCCACAGGTCTCTAGCACTACGAAATTAATAATCAAAATATTGTACAAGTCCTGCTAATATTTGTCTTGTTTATTAATGCAGCTTACAATTTTCGTAGATTTTTGTCTTCATGTCTTCTGAAACATTGGCTTACAACAATGCCTATGTCAGGGGAACAAAGATTTGCCAACTTTCAGGCAGCTTTATAAAATATTGCATCTTATAACACTAATAAAGGCTTGTTTCGAAGGACCCTTAATAGTCACTCAAGAGACCGTCATTGTGCCAGCCGAAACTATCACTGACTATTGCTGTCTTGTTTGTTAGGTTCAAGATATTTAGCTCAAGTTTTGACCACGTAAACAGGATGACTGTGAGGTAGAGTATAGTGAGGTTTTTGCCCAACTAAAACTATGTATCAAATTAATACCACAGTTTTACTAAAAGAAACATTGTCATCAAGTTATGCTTGGCTTATTAATTTTTATATAATGTATTTGGTTTTGAAAGGATTGCATATGCAGCTGTCGTAGAATCAAAATAAATTCATACTAAGGTACTCTCTTGATCCTCAGAATTGAACGGTTGTTCTACAGGAACCTAAAGGAAGTTTTTGTATACGTAGTTGCATATATCGGCGAGCATTAAATTTTTAGTCCTGTAATGGCAATGTTCATCTGAATCTATTCAGACAAAAGAAACACAGGATCATCCTGAATGCTATTTTTGAAGCAATTTTTTGGGTAAAGGCTCGACACCGTGTTTTGAAGCAATTTTAAAAGATTCCTAAAATATGCTTGAAAAGATTGGATTGAACGGTCACATCATAATGGATTATAATTTATAGCACTGTATTGCCTTATACGTATAGAAACAGAACATTGGTGCGTAGAGTATTTAGGGCAATTTCTACTGTAGGAAAGCTTGATCAAGTTGATCCTGAAACCGAGAAAAGCAAAAGCTACATAAGCAAAGAATTAGCTGCCTATTTTGCGGCAAATAGCGTTGAAGATGGTTAAAGAAAGAAGTTGGTGCATGAACTGTATTATATACTTCCTGTTACCTGTTGCTTGCTTTGTTAATTGTTAACCCCACCATAGTTCGATAGACCCGACCGACCATCTTAAAAACTCTTCGCCGCGTCGCCGCCAAAGTAATCCAGCTGAGAATGTGGTTTAGCGCCAATATAACGGCAAGATATTCTGTGATATAGAAAACAAAAGCGGAAAATAGCGGTGTTTTTAACAAAATTTAACCACAATCGCTCCTTCCAACAGAGTTAACATTGAGAACTTTTCAGCTAGTGCCTGCCTGGTGAGTAGTGACTGCTAGTGTGATCCGGTGATTTTGACAAAAGAGGATTGTGTCTGTTATTAGTGATCAACATTTCACAGCATATATAACTATGGACGTTTACGTATTTATGAAAAAACGGAAGTTAAGCTAATGGTGCAGTTGCACATAGATGTCTGAGCCAAAGAAAAAAAGTGCTTCAATTCTATTCTAAACTTTACTGAGATTAAAAATTTGAATTTGGAAATCTTCCCTGTTCTCTCCCTGTTTCTACGTTTTGAGCTTTTCCTGTGTAGTCCGACCAGTTAAACTGGTTGAAGCAATAGTTATCTAGCACTAAATTAAACTGCCCAATGTTTTGATCGGTGAATCTTTCAAACGACAGACATTTAACTTTAACAGGCGTAACCTTCACTCATTCATGGCCGTTTTAATAATTTACAGTTAAACATAAAGCTTTGAAGCTTGAAGGTACGTAAACCGGTACTACCTCTCTACAGCAATCCCGAACGTTTGAGGTCTGCGTGCTGTAATTAAATATTTTTTCGCCTATTTTCTTTTAAAGGTATCATGAAGGTTTTCTTATTCTTACCTCATTGCAGTCTCTTCGAGCTAATTCCTTAGATTTAAGATTGAGCAACCGGGAAAGCTGATCTCGCTCCTTCCGGTAGTTCACACAGTCATTGCTGCCATTAAGTAACTTTTTCAACCAAACAATAAATAGGACAATATGTAAAGAAAGCAGAAATATATGAACTCGAGTATACGCAGCTCGCATCAAAATTCGCACAAGGTTTTTGAGATGTTATTAAAATTGCAGAGTTCACTCGCACTCAGAATTCAATAACTATATTTCAGTGGTGCTGATTGCTGAACTTTTATTAGCCCACTCTTCGACTCGCCTGGGATGTTCAAACGTTTTCCAAAATTTGTAACTTGAAAGTTGACCGTCAGTTATGTAATGTCAACTCATCATTCACCGTCATCATCATCCTAGGAAGGAAATTCATATTTACGTAACTACACAGCTAAATTCTTATGATGATATGTGCATAACAGGATAATTATCTAATCTTTAGCATGGTAACTCTAAATTCTCAACACAAATTAATCTTTAAACTTGTTTAATAGTCTTATAACATTTACACACATAAACTTGCGCTGGAGGCTAATTGCCGAGGAAGAATTGCCGAAGTGGGAGTCACAATAAAGTAAAGGCTATTCACCGTTTCTCAAAAATTTGCCAAAAAGGCTAAAAACGTCGGTTTGGGGAGTGTCATGCTCATGAGGTTAGTTGTTTTATATTTGCAATATTTGTTAGTACTTTTCAACAGTATTCTGATTTTAATCTCACTGAATGGTTGGGAGGGTCTATTTCTGAAATCAAGCAGTTTTATCCCTATGTGTAAACTTGTGAATATATATGCACTTCAGTTTATGGCATAAGTTGAGCTTAGTTTCAGGTTTGCCATAAAGATCGGAAACTCCAAGATTATGTAAAAGTTCTCCTGCTGTCTCAATTTACACTCTCATCTTTTATGATCTAATTTGTTTCCCTGCATTTAATGGGATTAATTCTCTGTTGTGTCGCATAAATGTCTTGTTTTGCTGGAGCGACCCTTTTATGATCCGTTAAGAGCTTATAAAAATGTTCAAACATTGAGAAACAGCTAGCTTGTCTATCATAAAGTTTAATTGAAGCGAACTTGGCTTCCAAATTCCAATTTAAAATTATAGTGTAGTATAGTGACGGAGCCCGCTAACCCGAAGAGCGAAGACCCAATTTCCCGAAAATCCTAAAATCTAACAAAAATTTCGGTTTTGAATAAAAAGTCTAAATTTTAGAATGCACTTGCTCGGAGAACCAGTCCGAAAAGCATTAATTAATACCTTATCAGTTATTGTTTTACAACGGAAGAGGATCTATCGCCTTGCATCCTTACAGAATAAATTTTTTGAAATTTTTAATATTTCATATTTACAAAAGCATTTCGGTCAGGCCATGAATATCGTTTCAGGCAGGACTGGATCTTAGCTCTTAACCCAGTGTCTCGTTGTCCTGGTTCCTCTATATCCGCTGTGGCATATTTTATTCAGTTTACTTTGCAATATTGAATATTACTTTGCAACTATGTACTGTTAACAGAGGACCTCATTGTGAATGGTGAGGCCTCGAGAAATTCTTTATTTCTTTGCAGATTCGTTAAATTTTACTTTTCAAACCTGTAAGGGTTAAGTTAAGGAGAATGTTCTTCACTTCTCTGCAGATCCCATTAATTCAGCTTATTAGAAGTATCATAAGTGCAAACAATTTGGTGAGAATCATACACATATAGTTGGCATACCTATATTTGATGGATGCATGCATATAGGGCAGGTAACAGGTATGCAAAGTTTCACCCCAGGTGTTTTTGAAAAAGTTAATGTTCAAGCGAATGGCTTGATATCATTCATTCATGCACTGTTACATAAGCTTAACTTGAGCTGGGAAAACGGCTAAAATAGAGCACATGTTCCGAAACCTATTCAGCTAGCTTACTATCAGCTACCAATATTGATGTATCTTTTGTAAGCTGCAAAATAACCATAAAAACTGCAGGTAGTTTCAGTTTGCTTGAATTTCATCACGCTTTAGTTGGAAAGTTAGAAGTCCATGCAACTCCATTTCGATTTTACTTTTGTTTTAATGATTTCAGTTAGAAATAAATATATGGGTATTACTTTTATTTTGGTTTTTTTTTAGTTGTATGAGCTTTTAAGAAGTATTAGTATCAGAGATGAAACCGGGTCCCCGGGTCACCGGGTCACCGGGTCACCGGGTCACCGGGTCAGTTCGGGTCACTATATGTGATCGAGTCTCCGGGTCACCGGGTCAGGATCTCTGACCTGGTCTTGACCCGGTATTTCTGATTGGGGAATTTTTTTGCTGTTATTTCATATCTTTCAGATTTTTTTCCAGTTTTCTTACAACTGAAAACTTCAATAATTACTCAAAAAAACTAGCAACAGAAATATTCTTAGCTTAATAGTGCAGATTTTTAAATGCTTGTCGCGGTAGTAGTGTCCTCATAATATTTGTACTGTCATGTCAAGCTTAGATAGTTTTGAAACAACAATGATTTCATTGAATCTTAGCTAGAAAATTAATATTATTACATGGTTCCTTATAGCCAGAAATTTTTACTTTAAAATTTAAAATTTTCCATGCTCCATCTACTGTAAGTAATTTTTCACTGATGCTATCATTTTTGGAAAAGGAGTTCAGGCTGTGTGTTTCAAATCTCGGTAAGAAGAAAAATGTCAGCAAAACAAGGTTTACAGATTATGAGTTTTGCTTTCCATGTTTTGCAATTGTTGTGGCTTACTATCTTTAGGAACTAATGGTGTTGTGATTGATTTTATTCATACAATATATTGTCTGAATCCTAGCCATAAGCAAGAATATTTCATCTCCGCCGAGTGAAACCCCAACCATACAGCTAAATCAAATATTTTGCTAAAATATATAATGATAAAACACACAAGTGCTAATGTTAAGCCATATAATTGGAATTAGATGATGTGATGGCTTTGGCAAAATGTTTTGTTAAATTTGTTTGATTCAAAAATCCATGTAGTTTACTTTAGATCATATTGAATGCGAAATCGTGCAAATCGGTTTTGATTTATTCCGGTTTACTTACAGTACATACTTTCCAACGTACTAAAGTAAAAGCAAAAAGGAAAGCAAAAAAATTTTGCCCAACTTCTTAGTTTAGACGCAAAAAATGTCCGAAAAGGTAAAAAAACACTCGCCGCACCCCAATATAAGTATTTTTAATTTTTCCAAGCTTAAACCTGAATTTTCAGAAATACCGGGTCACCGGGTCATCGGGTCACCCGGCCAGGGGTCGACCGGGTCAATCGGGTCACCGGGTCAGCAAACAGTGACCCGGTTTCATCTCTGATTAATATTGCATTTAGTCATCATATGTAACCCACTAACCACACCAACTATGTACTCAAAGAAACAATTTGGAATATTCATAACAAACTCGAGATTAGGCCGCCGAATGTTAACCCTGCACTAAGATGAAACTCTTGCGCTGCTCCTTAACGGTAGTTACATAACGGTGAAATATTTCTGGTTAGTTGTGCATTTAAATACTTCTACTTGGCCAAATTTCACTATATTGTAAAACAGGATTTGGCCAAGTGGTAAGGTTTAAGAGTTGGAGAAGGGGAGACTGCAAAGTTTGGGTTGGCCAAGCTGTTCCGCAGCACGGCCATGTAGGACAGGTCAGTTAGTCCTTTATGGTATTTGAAATCAATTTGAATAAGGATTGGCGTTTCAGTCAATTTTTGGTAAAAGTAATTGTTAGAAGTGAATTCTCAAAAACATATTTGCCAGTTACATTTAAAGAATTACCAAAAGTTAGTGTTGATTTTCCAAATGAAGGTATTTCTCTCTCATGGACATGCGGCTTTTCATCCATCTGTGTTCGACTGGATGCGAAATATAGTGGATTCATTGCACTGAAATATGTATCTCTAACATAGGGTCAAGTGCTACGGGACGGAGCCTTTCATCTGTTTTCTAGAACATTCCTAAAAGAATTCTTTGATTAATTTATTCCATTGGCTGACTTGATTAAGCTCACTCTTCGCACCCCAACTGTTTCTGACACAACTTCCTCTTATCCCCTGTCTATGTATTCTGCTTTTGAGTGACTGTGGGTGTACAGTATTTTCGTTGCTTAACGTATACGTCAGCTACTGGAAGCAAATAAAAATACAGAGTAGGTTCAGAAAAGTTCGAAAAATTAATGCAGACACAAAGTATATGTTACGCAACAAGTAGGCATAAATTATGTGAAAACTGTAGTGTAGTCGTGTGCTTATGTGTGTGTTAGGGGGGACGAATTTCATTATTCGACATTCCATTGAATAATCTTGCAATTGTGTACATAAAACTGTAATAAACAAATTTCTTTAGTTTCGTCGAGATCATTTTCAAAGTTTTCAATTATTTGACAGCTTGACAAAATTAACGAGTGATCTTTACTAAAAAAAAATTAGGAGTTTTACTTAGCTTTACTTAGGTTTCGTTAGATGAAATTAAAGTTTTGCAAGGAAGATTCCAGCAGGAATCATATTTTGCTCAAGCAGGATCTGCATACACACACCTATTTAATTTATTAGTCTGAGGAATACAGGTCTCCAATGCAGGCATGTTCTAATGCTATTGTTGATGTTCAATCGTCAACAGAAGAGGGAGCGCGAGGGCAGAGGAAGGGACATACGTTTCAATTCACTCTAGAGCACTGCTGGCTCATTAAACCTTTTGATTCGTTTGCACTAAAGCGGCCGCTCATACTAGGCATATAGGAATGTATACTGGAACAAGAAGTGTATTTCAACACTGATTCTTTAGCTACTGGGTTTGAGGCTATATACTGGTTTTGTGTTCCACCAGCCTGTTTACAAGCCCATAGTTCTCTGTGATTCAAGAGCTCATATTTCTGTCAGCTGTATAATTTCCCCCTCGTTTCATTGAATATGACCTCACGAATCCGTTGGAACAGTAGTCACTAAAAGCTGGACTCTCAGCTGTCAACAGGCATGGAACATTACGTTACCTTAGCCTTTGGGATACTGCATTTACACAGCTTCTCGATGAGATTAGCATACATCCCCTATTTAGACTAGTGCTATCATTACTAGTAGCAGTCTTTTAGTGCTGCAAACAAGAGAAGTCGCTATAAGACACCTGCATGTATCTTCCTTTAGCAAGTCAGGGTTGCCCTCGGCTGACTTTTGGTTGCTGCTTTAGAATTCAGTTTGGCTGGCTCGCGTGAAATAAACAGGAATGAGTATTAAACCGTATGTACATAATCTATAATTGTGAATATAAGTCACTTATGCCTCGTCGTTTTCGTTTTGACCGACCGCTGCGTTTTTGTGTAGAACTCATAGCTGTGTTAGATCTGTATACTCAATAAAATGAATAGATACAGGCCTCCTAATATTTCCTTTTTTTTCTTTTCCTAATCCTAGTATTCAAATGTTGCTGTAATCGTCTCTGTTGGTAGTCTTTATAATTTTGTACAACTTTCCCTTTTTCGGTCAGCAGTGTTGCGATGGTGTAAACTGTTGTATAAAAATTCACTATTTGAGTGATTGGCTGACAGTAGCGTAAGAAAAGAACCAATCAGGTTACAAGCTTGAAGTATGATTAGCTGGGTCGTTGCTGACGATGATCTCTTTATGTCCACCAAAAGAAGTGTTTTTAGTGGCTGATGACTGTTCTGCACCTTAGTCACCTTGTCTAGTATCCTAGATTAGTGTTTTGGAACGGCCGGTCAGGCGTTAGTCGGCGGCTAGCCAAGCAAAAACTTCACTGGCCGGCAGACTAACAGCAGCCAACGGCCAGCCGGCCGGTGACGTTTTTCGGTGGTGTCACCGGTCGGTCTACCTCGGCCGTTCTAAAACACTACTCTTGGCTTTTTATTAAGACTGGAACTAGAATTTATTTATGACTGCTATTACAAGATCTGGTTGCTTTGCTATTATTATTGGAAATCATAAATATTTATTCAAATGACGGAGACATGATTTTGTAGGCTATATGTGGTAAGTTTTTATGGATCTACGTTCGCGATTACAAATTTAAAAATGTGAATTTATAGTGTAAAACAGTAAGTATTTATTGCAGCTGCATTTAATGTCGTTAAATTTTCAATTTCGAGCGATTTTACCCTTTTCTACTGTACTCCAGATTCAGTTCTTCTTTGAGTGTTCATGAAGTCCTTTAAGGCCATCTCCTAATTTACCCCAACCACGCCTCCACTCTAATGCTTTTTGCAGTGATTCCTTGATCCTAAGTTCATTTTCCACCAAAAAATCACGTATCCTCCAAGGAACGGCTCCCATACGCGGAAAACCTTTTCAGAATTTCAAAAGATATTTACTTTGAAGTGGAGGAAAAAATTTGATCCAACAAATGATGTAATTTAGCTTAGCTTTGAGACATGCTCCACTGTTACATACATATTATCTCTACCTACAAATTGGTGTTGTCCGTTTTTGCCCT